>CM029281.1:11914971-12208229 GCA_016920895.1 Vaccinium myrtillus | reverse complement strand
AAGATGAAGATTCTTTTGAGGTGGGTCCGGTTTTGCGGGGTGCTTGCATCTTCTTGCGGATGCGGTGTTGTGATTTGCTTATCTATCTTCAACTTCCCTTGCCCCATGGAAGGAAAGTCGGGATGATTTGAGGAAGGACATCAGACTCCATGTAAAATTTTGCATCCGCGAAGTGGGAGTCAGCTTCCGTGAATGGCTTTTCATCTGCTACTACGGTTTTTATCCCGTCTTGATAGAATTTGAAGCATTGATGGAGTGTGGATGGAACTACTCCATTTACATGGACCCAAGGTCTCCCAAGCAATAGGTTGTAGGAGGTCTTAGCATCGATGACATGAAATAGCGTACTCGCCGTGAGTTCATTGATGGTGAGGTTGAGGCGAATCATTCCAATTGCACGTTGTCCTCCTTGGTTGAAGCCTTGAATGACTAAACGACTTTTGGCCAACTCATCGACCGGGATCCCCAATTTCTTCATGGTGAACTTTGGCATGATGTTTACAGCCGAGCCTCCATCAATAAGAATACGACCAATCTTTTGTTCCTTGATGTATCCCGATACAAACAACGGTCGATTATGCGGCTTCGAACCTAACTGCAGGTCTTCATCAGTAAAAGTGAGAGCTGCACAACAAGAAGCGCAAGTGGTGGAGTCTTCCATGGTACCACCAACTTCATTGATAATGGCCTCGTACTCCACAGGGTTTGCTAAAACTTGGACAAGTGCGAGTCTGGCTGATTGAGAGAGTTGCGATGCTTCTCGAAGACTAAACCGTGGAGGCGCTTCTTTCAAAGTTGTAAGAAGGCTAACTTCTTTGTTTGTAACTGCCTTCTCCGCGTAGTTTTGTTCCTCATCCTCTGCAATCTCTTCACTTGTTGAAACCATGTAGACAGCTTCAACTTCGTCATCCTTGAAGTAGCCAGTCGGGAAAAAATCTCGCGAGTGATTGGTGCAAGAGGATTCATTCGCGGGTTCAAGAACTTCTAACACATCCTTCTTAGCCTTCATCTTTCTTCCTCCTTTCCTCTTGGCATATTGGTGATGATTTTTCTTTCGGTGACCTCTTCTAGGATGCGTCGGCTTGACCTTGGGCTTGTTCCTTTGCGACTTCTTTCGTGTCACTAGAATCCATCCATCATCAGCTTCTGTGCTTGGACCTTTGATTGCACAAGAAAAAGCGAGATACGTCTTGGCTTTGGACTTGAATGATCACGGGCTCAAGCGAACCAAATTGGATGGTTTTGCGATCGCGCTTGTTTGTGTTAGCTTCTCTTCCTTTGTTTTCTGATCAGAATTTGGGGAATCTTGTGATCCCACAACGATGGTGGTATGGTTGGATTCCGCAACTTCATCGAGGTCTAGGAGGATCTTGTTCTGGCTTGCTAGATCCACGAGCAGTTCCTTCAATACGAAGCATTTTTCAGTTGGGTGGCTCACGATCCTATGGTATTGACAATACTTTGGATCGTTCACACGACCTATCTCCTCAGGACGTTTGCATTCAGGAAGTTGAATGACCTTCTTTTCAAGTAAGTCTTCTAGCATACCGGGCACATCAGAGTCGGGAAACGGGTATTTCTTTGCTTGTAATTCCTTGAGTTGGACGATTGTCTTTCTCCTGGGCGGAATTCCTTTTAACTTCCCTTTTCTTGTCCTTTGCCGTGATCTTCACCGGGGCTGTGGTTACCATCATGGAATCTTTCGTAGTGCCTTTAGAGAATTTGTCTCCTTTCTTCACGTCTCTCTTGTCACTTAGCTTCTCCAAAATTGGGGGATTCTTTCCACCGTGGTTGGCAATGCTGATTTCCATGTCATGCGCACGTGTGGCCAATTCTTCGAAGGTCTTTGGCTTTATCCCTTGAAGAATATAAAGGAGTCCCCAATGCATGCCAGTCATGCACATCTCGTCGGCGGAGAGTTCAGATAGTCGATCCTTACAGTCTAGGCTTATGGCCCTCCAACGGTTGATGTAGTCGACCACAGGCTCGTCTTTCCATTGCCTAGTATTCGTTAACTCCGTCATGCTTACAGTGCGGCGGGTGCTATAGAAACGGTTCAGAAACTCGCGCTCCATCTGCTCCCAACTATCTATTGATTCTGGCTCTAGGTCTGTGTACCATTCAAAAGCGTTTCCCTTGAGAGAACGAACAAACTGTTTGACGAGTAGATCCCCTTCCGTCCCAGCGTTGTTGCATGTTTCGACGAAGTGGGCAATGTGTTGCTTTGGGTTTCCCTTCCCATCAAACTGTTGAAATTTCGGGGGTTGGTAACCCACAGGCATCCTAAAGCAATCGATGCGCTTTGTGTATGGTTTGGAGTATGTAAACGCATTCTGTGGGGGCCCACCGTATTGTGCTCGGATCGTACTTGCTATCATGTCTTGGAGTTGTTGGACAGACAATGAAGCGATAGAGGTGGGTTGGGCACTCTCTCCAATCCCTAGTTCTGCAAAAGTTGCATGTTTGAACTTAGCACCACCTCCTGGATTTGACGAAGAGACATGATTTGTGTCAACTTGCTGCTTGAGCTTTATGCCTTGATTGCTCATTATGAGTTTTCCATTTTGATCGCCAATTATGACTCCTTGCGGTGTGAAGCCCGGTGGATGTGAAGCGTCTTGGCTAGTATCTCCCACATTTTGGGCTTCTAGTTTGTTCATAAGCGACGCAATCTGGAGATCCTTTTCTTCCACAGTTTTGGTGAGCTTTTCAATGGCGCGCGCCATTGTAGCGAGTTGTTCTTCCACCGTCGTCGCACCGGTGGTCATGGCTTGCATAGCCACAGAGTAAGATGATTCTGAACGACTTGGCGATTCTGAACGCTTCGGCGAGGAAGGCGAGGATCCTGAGTGCGAACCTGTGCTAGAATTTGCATCGGAAATTGAGCGAGTTGGGCGGGGTGACAAACTTCCCGAGACAGAATTTTCAGCATTAGATGGAAGCTTTTGGGAGCCCTCTTCACCTTTTTTCTGCGTCGGACGCGTGGCGACGGGTCGGTACTTGCCTTGCAGCACTGTTGGCGTAACTCCTTTACTTGCTGGAATGGTTGTTGTCTTTGCCTTGCTGCGCGTCAACGGGCCAGTAGAGGTACTGCTGCTGTTTGTGGCCACAGTGACGTTCTTGTTAGCCTTCTTGCTGATCGAAGCGGTCTGAATCTTCTTCGGCGCCATTTGTGTGAACTTGACTTTGGAGAAAGAGATGAGAGGTAGAGAGGTCCCACTGGGCGTGCCAAATTTGTAACACACAAATTCGTGTCCTACAATAAAGAACAAGAAAAGGATGCACAAAATAATAATATTATTGATTTGAATTGAATGCGAGGGGTACAATTCTCTAATAAATGCTCTTTCAACAAAGAAAAGAACAAAATCCTCTGATTCGATCTCCGAAATTGATGGCTTTCCAACGGCTCGAATGCTTGTTGTTGAATCGCGCAAACAGTAACTTTCTTTGAATCTTCGAGTTGAATGAACTGAAGAACAAAGCTTGAACAATGGTTTAAACTTGAAAGAACTCCAAAGAAATCCTTCGAAAAGAGATTGATCTTTGAAAATCTTCAAGAGTTTTGGTTTGTTGAGTGATTTTAGGTAGAAACTTGTGAAGAAATCGACACGTAGTTTGAGTGCTTGATGATCCTTTGCAAGTTGTTGAGTGTGGGATTTTTGGGGAAGAACTTTGAGAGAGAATGACTTATGAATGCTTGGATTCTTGAGAGCTCTTGTAGAATGCCAGCCAAAAAGGTCCCTTCTCCTTCATATGAGCCTTTATTTATAGGCACAGGAGAGGGGTGATAAGTTTGGGCCTGTATCTTTGGGTTGGCCCAGATTTATGACTCATTTCAAAGGCTAAGTCGGTCCATCTTCTTTTGGTCCTGTCCATGATTGAGCCCCTGTTTTCGTGAGCCCATTTGACTAATTTAAATTAGCCCAACTCATTTTGGCATTTACCGTATCTCAAATGGATTGAGCCCATAATTTTGGCGGGCCCAAATATATTTGAAGGCTTTGACCATCTTTGACTTTAATTAATCCAGACAATTTTTTATTTATCTTAATTAATTTGGACAGCGATTAAATCGCGTCAAAATTTTAGTGTCTACAGCCGCCGAAGCGGGTCAAGATATCCGAAGTCCATTCAATCGATCTTGACCTCCTGAACCGACGCCACAGCAGCCGGACACTTCCAAGGTTGAGGGCCCGTGGCACCCCTTTTCTCCAATTTTGGTGAAGGAAGATGGCAATGCCATCTTGGAAGATGATAGCGTTGTTGAGAACAACCGTCTGGCTATGGGGCTGCTTCCGGGGCTGGCCTTGAAGAGGGACCTTGAACAAGTGCCAGACAGGCTTGAGGATAACCTTTTTCACTGTACGGCGCAGATTGTGAAGGTATTTTCCCATTATCCGATGTATGTTTATTTTCTTTCGTTTATCTTTCCATGACTGATGTTCTGCTCGGTGCTCCAGGCCGGACAGTCTATGTTCAAGCTTTATGACCAGGCTCTTGATCTTAGCACCTCGGCGAAGAAGCTAAAACGCCGAGCTAACGCGGCCCTTGAAAAGGTCGGTTCAGCCGAAAAAAAGGCTGAGGAGCTGCGTCAGGAAAACGAAAGGCTGAAGGGTGAGCTTGCGAAGCTGATGGTGTTGAAGTAGAAGGCTGATGAGCAACTGGAGGAGGAGAGGGCCGGGCATGAAAAAGCCTTAAGTGCTGCAAGGACGGAGGGCCATTCGACTGGTTTTGAGGAGGCGGGCCAGGCCTATGCCGGAGACATCTATACCTTAGTGAATGACGGTGAACGTAAAGGGTTCGGCAGGGGGTACGTTTTTGCTTGTGATGTCTTTGGCATTCCGGTTGAGGATCCGAGGCGTGAAGTGCCGGAAGCGCCGGAGTCTCCAGTTGCTGAAGACGCTCTGGGAGACGATGCTGAAGAGATTCCTGAAGGAGAAGGTGGTGAGGCTTCGGAACATGAAGATGATGCTGAGAAGGTCCCGGATCCGGAGAGATCCTCTGAGCCGGCAGAAATTAACGCAACTCAATAGGATAGGATTTGGACACTTTTATTTGCAACTGTTTTTGATGTTACTGGACGGCTCCGGACAATTGGAGTTTGCCGTACCAGAAAGTTTGTAATTTTTAAAACAGGTTTCTGATGGAGATGGCACCGAACAAGTACCACCCTGCCATGCTCCGGTTTCACCGAAGCGGTGAAAATTTTGCTTCGGAATGTTACCTAAGATTTTGACTTGTTTTAATCTTGTCACGTATGAATGTTTTTTGTTTGCACGCATTACGCTTTTCGGTATGAAAACCTTTTTAATACTTGTAAGAACTTTCGTATTTGTTTTATATCCACCTAATAGCCCCTGCTTGGTTCTATTCAGAGGAAGTAGTTGCTCGGATTGGAACCGAAGCAACGTTAAAAAATGGAACGAAAATTTTTCAACACTTGGAAAAATTTTCCACTGATAGCCCCTGCTCGGTTCTATTCAGAGGAAGTAGTTGCTCGGATTGGAACCGAAGCAACGTTAAAAATGGAACAAAAATTTTCCAACACTTGGAAAAGATTTCCACTGATAGCCCCTACTCGGTTCTATTCAGAGGAAGTCATTGCTCGGATTGGAACCGAGGCAATATTTAAAAATGGAATGAAATTTTTCCAACATTTGGAAAAAATTTCCACTGATAGCCCCTGCTCGGTTCTAATCAGAGGAAGTCATTGCTCGGATTGGAACCGAAGCAATATTTAAAAATGGAATGAAATTTTTCCAACACTTGGAAAAAATTTCCACTGATAGCCCCTGCTCGGTTCTAATCAGAGGAAGTCATTGCTCGGATTGGAACCGAAGCAATATTTAAAAATGGAATGAAATTTTTCCAACACTTGGAAAAAATTTCCACTGAGAGCCCCTGCTCGGTTCTAATCAGAGGAAGTCATTACTGATTTCCGAGGTGTTAGTTGGAGCACCGAGACTTGACAATTGATTTGACAAAGTAATCTAAATAGGCAACAGTCGTAGCGAAAGATTCTTTTCTCATTCATTATCTGAACATTGTAGATGATAAGAGCAAAAGGGGCAAAACAAGTAGCCCAAATGTATTTTCTTCTAACAGAATTTTTCCTAAGCATAGAACTTCCTAAGCTTAGTAGCATTCCATGGGTTGCCGATGGGTGTTCCATCCATCTCTGCTAACTTGTATGACCCGTGCCCGGCTTTTGCAACTACTCGGAAGGGTCCTTCGTAGTTTGGTTTAAACTTAGTCTTCTTGGACTTCTGAACGACCTCTTGGAGGACAAGGTCATCGATGTTGAAGGGCCTCATCCGTACATTCTTGTTGTATCATTTAGCAACCTCTTGTTGATACGAGGCATGTCTCAGGTGTGCTTCGTCCCTATGCTCTTCGGCTAGGTCGAGCTCCCTGTCCATGGCCTCATCGTTGGTTGGTACGTCGAAGCTCTCTGTCCGAGCTGTTGGGATTAGGGTGGCTAGGGGGAGAATGGCTTCCATGCCGTAAGCCATAGAGAATGGAGTTCGGCCTGTTGCGCGCCGGGGTGTGGTTCGATAGCCCCAGAGAACTTTTGGGAGCTCCTCGGCCCACTTACCTCTTTTTAGAGTTAGGCGTCTCTTGATTCTAGCCGATATGGTTTTGTTTGACGCCTCGGCTTGACCGTTACCCTGTGGATAAGCTACCGAAGAGTGGAAGATTCGAACATTGTACTTTTTACAGAGCTTCTCGATCGCTTCGGCCACGAATTGGGTCCCGTTGTCCGATATGATCGCATACGGGACACCGAAGCGAGAGATAATGTTCTTCCAAATGAAACGCTCTACATCGGTTGCGGTTATGGTAATTAGGGGCTCGGCCTCCACCCACTTGGTGTAGTAATCGGTCGCCGTTATCAAGTGGTTGAACCCTCCGGGAGCCGTCGACAGCTTTCCCACTATGTCCAGCCCCCATTGCGCGAAAGGCCAAGGGCGGGTTATAGGGTGTAAGGCTTCGGCAGGCTGGTGTAGGTGAGAGGCGTGCTTTTGGCATTGTTCGCATTTCTTGGCGAATTCCTCGGAGGTCTTCATCATTTTCGGCCACCAGTACCCTTGAGTAAGGGCTCGGAGATGAAGAGACCGTCCGCCGGAGTGGCATCCACTGCTTCCTTCGTGGAGTTCTCGGAGGATGCCTTCTATTTGGGAATTGTGGACAGCTTTTAAATCAGGGCCCGTGTAGGTCCTTCGGTAAATGTTGTCGTTCGGATCCAAGTAAAAGTAAGAGGCCTTGCACCTGATTCTGTGGGCTTCTTTTCTATCTGCTGGGAGCTTCTCATGCTTGAGGTGGGCGTAGATTTCATCCATCCAGCTTGGGCTAAGGGTTACGAGTAGTACTTGCTTCATCTCGTGCTCGATGCTCGGACCTTCTATTTCTCCAAGGAGAATGGTTCGGTTTGGACAGACTGCACAAGCCGTTGCTAGGGAGGCCAGAGCGTCCGCGTGGGCGTTTCGCTCTCGGCCTACCCATTCAATATCTACAGACCCGATATCCTTTATCAACTCCCATACTTTGTCGTAGTACTTCTCCATCCTTGAGTCTTTCAAGTTGTATTGATCTTTGATTTGGTTAACAATCAACTGTGAATCGCTGTATACTTGCACTGTCCCGGCACCTAAGTGTTTGGCCATCTTTAGGCCAGAGACTAGTGCTTCATATTCAGCCTCGTTGTTCGATGCCGGGAATCCAATCGTCAGTGCATTTTCATGCATGATACCTTCCGGAGAGATGAGTACGACGCCTGCTCCCGCTCCTCGGCTATTCAAAGCTCCGTCAACATGTAAGCGCCACGTTTCTCCTTGGAACATTCTCCAAGTTTTGCCTTGTCTTTCTTCTGAAGGTTTCTCGGCCATAGCCAGAGTCCCTTTAATGATTTCAGTTGATCCAGCTTCCGTTGATTTTTCTAGGGTAACTCCTTCAGGTGACTTTAGGTCGACTTCAGGTGTCAGTTCGGCAATGAAATCTGCCAGAGCCTGTCCCTTAATAGCGGTTCGGGGTTCAAACCGAATGTCGAAGTTTCCTAGCTCCAAGCTCCATTTGGAAATCCTAGCCGAGAGGTCTGATTTTTTGAGCACGGCCTTTAGAGGGTACTCGGTGATAATAATGATGGTGTGGGCTTGGAAGTAAGGCAGCAATTTTCTTTTGGCGGTTACAAGCGCCAAAACCAATTTTTCCAGCGGAAGGTATCTTGTCTCGGAGGGAATCAGGGTTTTGCTGGAGTAGTAGATGGGTTGGAAGTTAGCCCCTTCCTTCCTTACGAGGACCGAACTTACTGCATGGCCCGACACCGAGAGGTATAGATATAAATCTTCTTCAGGCATGGGCATCACAAGGAGGGGAGCTTTGGAGAGGTAGTCCTTTAGCTGTTCCCAGGCTCGGTCACATTCCTCGGCCCCTTTGAAAGCTCCGTTTGCTTGTTTTTAGGGACTCGAAGAAGGGCCGGCATGCATCCGAAGACCGGGCCGATAAACCTGTTGAGCGTCGCGGCCATCCCTGTGAGCCTCTACACTTCTTTGATGGAGCTCGGTGCCCTGAGGTTTTGGATCGCAATTATCTGCTTTGGATCCGCCTCAATGCCCCTTCGAGTGACCATGTAGCCGAGAAATTTTCTAGAGCCGACGCCGAATGCACACTTCTCGGCATTGAGGCGCAGCTTGTGTTTCTTCATGATAGCAAATATTTATTTGAGGTGCTCCAAGTGATCCGAAGCGTGCTTGCTCTTGATAACCATGTCATCAATATATGCTTCCATCGTGTCCCAGCTGCTTGGCGAACATTTTGTAACCATTCGTTGGAAAGTAGCCCCAGCGTTCTTGAGGCCGAAAGGCATGACCTTGTGTGTAGGTCCCTCGGGGAGATATGAAGGCATTTTCTCTCTGGTCCTCTCTTGCCATTGCTATTTGGTGGTACCATTTGTAAGTGTCCATCATGCTTAGCCGAGCGTGTCCCGCCGTAGCATCGACTAGCCGATCGATCCGAGGCACGGGAAGCGATCCTTCGGGCAAGCGTCGTTGAGATTGGTGTAGTCTACGCAGATGCGTAGCTTCCCATTTTTCTTCGGCACGACAACAGTGTTGGCCAGCCACGTTGGGTATTGAACCTCTCGGATAGCCCCGGCATCAAGTAACTTCCCGACCTCAGTTATAACAGCATCTGAGTGGGCCGGAGACGAACGTCTCGGTTTTTGTACCACGGGCCTTCGGAGAGGATCGACATTAAGTGAGTGAGAGGTGAACTGAGGGTCGATGCCCGGCATCTCATATGGTGTCCAGGCAAAGACTTCGATGTTTCTTCCTAAGGAATTCCACCAGTTGCTCTCTCTCGAAGGTTGTCAGCGTTGATCCGAGAAGGAAGTAACGGGTCCCGTCGTCGTTGATTGGTACAGTGACGAGGTCCTCCACTGCTTTCTCCTTGGCTGGCAATCCGACGTCTTCCAAAACCGGACCATCGGATATCTCGATAGATCTTGGTTTTGGTTCTTTCTTCTTTTTCCCCTTAGTGATCTTCTTTTTCATGTGAACAGCGTTTACCTGGCATCTCCTTGCCACCATCTGGTCGCCTTTGATGTCCTCTTGCCATCCCTTGGCACCTATAAACCGGACAACTTGGTGGTAGGTTGAGGCAATGGCCTCCATTTCGTGCAACCAAGTTCGTCCGAGGATGGCGTTGTAGGGGCTCGGCGCATCGACGACAACGAATTCCATTCGTAGGTTCCTCGATCCTGCTCTTACTGGTAGAATGATCCGTCCCATCGGCCAGACCGGAGCCCCATTGAATCCGAAGAGGGGGGAGTCGGCCGGCATCAGATGATCTGGGTTCAAGTTCAGGGCTTTGAAGGCCGAGTAATATAGGATCTCGGTCGAACTTCCTTGGTCCACGAGCACTCGTTTGACCCTGGGGATCCCCATGTAAACGGAGATTACCAGGGCGTCGCTGTGGGGCAGCTGCACGTCTTTTAGATCTTGCTCGGTGAACGTGATAGTCCACTGCTCGTCACGATCCGATAGTGTTCGCTTAGGGTTTCCCCCTATTGTGAGGACCTGAGAAGACGCGCTTGGCAATGCTCGGAGTGCTGCCGTTTTCTCTTTGGTTGCAGCCCCGTGGATTATATGTACCACAACCTCTTCCGGAGGTTCGCCCCCTCCTAGAGCCAGCAGCTGTTGTGGCTGCTGCGCCCGGCTCCCTGTCTTTTGTCGGTCGATGAACTGGTTCAAGCGCCCCTGTGCAACCTGCCTTTCGAGGAACTCCTTGAAAGGCTGGCAGGCAGTGGTATAGTGTCCCAGCTCATCGTGGAAGGTACATTTGACCTTACAGTCGGCCGTTTGGCCGGCCGCTGTGCCCAGCTTATTGGCCGGTCAAACGAACCATGGTTCCCGAGAGATGGCCCGTATGAGTTTGTAAAGAGGCTGGTTGAACACGGTGCGAACCGCGACGTATTCTTGAGGCCTCGGCTCACGCTCTTGCCTGACTTGTGTCCGGTCCTTCCATGGCTCTCGGTCTCTCTTCCAACTCTTGTTGTCCCCAGTTTTGACGGTATTAACTTGTTTCTTCCCCGAGTAATCTCCGGCGCTAGCCTTCTGATTCCCCGAGGTTCTTGAAAGCCTCCTTTCGGATATTACATCCTCTAGTTGGGCAAACTTTTCCACTGTCTCCATTAACCGGCTCATGTTTGCTGGGGGGTTCAGCATCAGTTCTTCAAAAATCGCCGAGGTTTCATCGAGACCGTATTTAAAAGATGTGGTTGCCATCTGTGGGTCACAGCTTTCAATGGCGTTGTAGATCTCCCAGTAACGCTCGGCGTATTTCCTGAGTTTTTCGCCGTACTGCCGCTTCAGGCCCACGAGTGCGTCGATTGTCTTTGGTCGCGTGCTGCTTGTTACGAACCGAGCCGTGAAGGCCTCCTCCAACTCTTCAAAGGAACCGATGGAGCCCGATTGTAGTTGGTTAAACCAAACTAAACCGGTCCCTTGGAGGCTCACCGGGAAGGCTTTACACATCATGGCTTCGTCATAGCCGTAGAGTCCCATCAGCTGTCGGTAATGCACTAGGTGCATCACAGCGTCCGTTTTCGCGTCATACTTCGTAAGCTTTGGGACTGTGAAATTCCTCGGTGGCTGAGCTTCCTGGATTTCTTGTATGAATGGTGAGTCCTGGATTTTTCGAAGCCTCGAATCGGCTGGCTTCTCGGACGAACGCGGGGCCTCATAGGCCTTGCCAGTACTGACCGCTTTTTTGGCGTTCAGTTTGTGCCGCTCGTCGTTCATGCCGAGGTCTTGAGGATGTTCCTTCCGCTTTCCGGAATTGGTGGGTGGGATCTCGGCCCTATATTTTTTGGACTCTCCGGTACGTGGGTCCCGAACGAATAAAAAATCGCCGGTATCGTCCATATCGTAACCCGGGTTGTCAAGGTGTTTGCGACCTTGGCTTTTCCGTTGGCTTTTGTCACGAGCACTTTTAGAGGGAGCTTTATCATAGGGCTCTCGGTGATGGCCACCGTGTCGGTCATCGTGGCCACTAGATCTGTTAGGTAGGATCTCTCGACCTTCTGCGTCGTATTGTACCGGAGCTTTGTCACGGTTTTTGCGAGGCTCAATGTCGTTACGACGGGCTGTTCGGGATAAGGACTGCCCGGTTGTGGATTGGGAGCTTGACGTAGAGTAGCCTCCTGTCCTCGCCGTGCGCTCCGTTCGGGCGCACTCCGAACGTCTATGCGGGGAAAGGGGTCATTCCCTTCCTTTGCGGTATGACTATCGCTGCCGCGTCGGTGACAATGATCTGTTGACCAAGGCGATCCTTGGCCGAGGGGCGTTGGGTATACTGTGTGGCATGAGTGGCCTGAGTTGCTTGTGCCGTTGCCTTCCTCCGACGCCTTGATGCCCCCGAGCGCGAGGCTGAGGTTGCTGGTTGTTTCGTTGTGAGGGCTTCAATCTGAGCCTTCATTGCGACCATCTGCTCTTGCATCTGTGACCCGCACGGTGTCGAAAGGGTTTGGGCTCGGAGTGAGCCCTGAAATAGGGTGGGTAACAATGGCCCCCCGAGGGCCACCTCCGGGATTGGTTCCCGTCGGCGGACCGTGGGTGCCACCGTCTTCGATTATCGCCATTAGAGATCCGAGAAGAAGAGTTCTCCAAAAGGAAGAGAAGAACGCCGGAAAGGTGATGAAAATCACTCGTCCCCAGCAGAGTCGCCAATTGTGGAGTCCTCTTTCTCCGATGATCCCGATCCCCGGGAGGTGGTGGAAGATGGAAATGATACCCTTGCTCTTCGAGTCGTGCCTAGACCGCACACTCAACGAACGTTAGCATTTGGACCTTGGAGCCCGTAAGAACGGTACTCGACGGTCAAGTAAGTGAAAATGGAGAAGGCTAAGCGTAGATCTAGGGTTTAGAGTGGAGAGTATTGCGTACCTTTCTCAGGTGATCGAGTTTTCCTTTTATAGGTGAGCTCTGGTGTGCTCGTCACGTGACTTAACCGCTCGGCTGACGTCATGGTGACAAGCCCGAAAGAATCTGCGAACGCATGCCTCCAGTAGGATATCGACACGTGTCGTAACTGCTCGGATTACGTCACCTGTCACGATCACGGTTTGTTATGGGCACAGACTGCATTAACTGCTCTGCTGACTCGGCTCTCAACCCCTTGGAACATTCTCGAATCATAGGGTCGGTTTTAGTCACCCCTCGGATAGGTCCAGAGGTCTTCTGAGGTCAATCCTGAAAGTTTATGAACAAATCATCCGTTCGATAGCGCTCGGTACTTTACCGAGACAGTGGTTTGAAGCCCCCACTCTGCTCGTTTAGATTAAGTTTGAACCACTCCTACCGGAGAGTCCCTCTATGATAGACCTCTCGGGGACTATCATAAAGGTGTCTCTCTGTGCTCACTCCTCTCGGTATATCCGGACCCCTACAATAGCCCCTCGATCCTTTCGTGCGGTATCAATTCCACAGGAAGGGTTGAGTACTCGGTTACCGAGCCCCCTACTTCGGGGTAAGGTCCGATTTAAAAAAAAACTGTCAAAAAATCACTACACTTATTTTATCTATACGGATGGCAACGGGCTGGATTTTCCCTAAACTAACCCAATCGACCTGACCAAAAAGTATACCGTGGCCCGACCCGAACCCCGACTAGGTAATTGGTGGGTGCCCGGTCGGGGGAAGGTTTTACCTGCCGCTCCCCGTACGAAATAAGGGGGAAAAAATTTTCTCGATCCGGAAGGAAAAATGAATAATATGGCCGTAGGTATCATTTATTTGAACCGACAAAGTGAAGTACACAGCTCTTACCAATAATTTCCAAATTTCATTGAAATAGCACTTGTGCGTTGTGAGTAGTGCCCAAATGAATCTGGTCCACGCACTTTATCATTTATTGTTAGCCGGATATAATCGGGATTTCTTGGCTGCATGAATAAATAATATCAAATTTCCGAAGTACCAAAAATAAATAAATAAATAAATAATATCCAAAAAAAGTTTTTTCTTTTGGATGTTTTCCATCATCTTGTTTCCGTATATAATTATAGCAGCAGACACTATTATTATTATTATTATTATTATTATTATTATTTTTTTTTTTTGTCATTCGTCATTCCTGAACTATTACATGGGGAGGAGGGGAATGGAACTCGATCCCGGAATGCAGTGTAGAATATTCAAGAGCTCTACCGCATAAGCTAACCACTACTTGCATTATTTTTATTATGACAATCATATTACTCCCTCCGTCCCTTTTTAAGTGTTTAACTTTCCATTTTGGGTTGTCCCTAAATAAGTGTGTGGTTTGAAAAGTTAATGGGTAAAAGTTTGTACAATTATCATTTTGCCCTTTTGAAAAGTAAGTGGGTAAAGAGTTAATGGGTAAAACTGAAGGACAATTTTGGAAACTATATGTAAAAGTTGATGTGAAAAGTGTAAAGTGGAGGAAAAAATTGATGTGAAAGGTGTAATGATGATGTTTTTTTAATAAGTTGGATTTACGAAGTAACACATTTAAAAAGGGACGGAGGGAGTAATTAGTATTATTCAATTGCATGTGAATTTAACATACAGCCTTTCAGATGTGGAAAAAAAAAAAAAATTACCCATGTTTTTCATCTAAAGAAAAAGAAGTGTCCAATTTTTAAAAAAAAATATTGTCGAAAAGTCAATACTCTTATTTTATCTATACGGATGGCAGTGGGCTGGGTTTTCCTTGTACTAACCTGATCGACCAGACCAAAAAGTATACCACGGCCCGACCCGAACCCCGACTAGGTAATTCGTGGGTGCCCGGTCAGGAAAAAGTTTTGGCTTAATGACCTTTTTGGTCCCCAAAGTATGACTTTAGTGCCGATTTGGTCCCCAATATATCAATTTGATTTTTCTGGTCCCCGACGTTCCAATTTTGCGTTCAATTGGTCTCTCCCCTTAACGCCGTTCGCTCTCTCTGTTAAAACTGAGGGCACCATGGGTATTTCAACCCCCACTCCTCCTCAATCAAACCCAGCCATTTTCCCCAAAAATCAAACACCGGAACTCTAGAACTCCACAACCATTTCCTCCCATTAACGCCATTTTCCATGGGTATCTCTCATATATATACACTATATACATACATGTATATATCTGATGTACACACATATATATGTCGAGAGAGGATGTCGACACCGCCCGCTCCGGCAACCACTCCGTCTCCGCCTCCTCCGACCACTGTCACATCACCGTCGCCGACCACCACCACTCCCTCCCCCCGTACGAAATAAGAAAAAAAAAATCTCGATCTGGAAGGAAAAATGAATAATATGGCCGTAGCTAGGTATCATTTATTTGCACCGACAAACTGAAGTACACAGCTCTTATCAATAATTTCCAAAATTTCATTAAATAGCACTTGTGCTTTGTGAGTAATGCCCAAATGAATCTGGTCCACACACTTTATCATTTATTGTTAGCCGGATATAATGGGGATTTCTTAGCCGCATGAATAAATAATGGAAGAACATTGTTTCTTGGGCGGTGTAAAGAAACTAAAGTTCTTCCAAATTTATTCTTCTTACGTTGCGTCATGCGTCGAAGAAATACAAAAGGTAGAACGTGAAAGCGTGATGCAATCTGATTGATTTGGAGGAAACTTTTATTTTCGCCGCCGGTGTAAACTAAAGTTTCTTCCAAATCTTAAAAAAAATCTTTAAAAAGGAAATAATTTTTTTGGATATTTTCCATCAGCTGGAATGCTGGATATGAATGAGATCTCTACTCTGATCACAACCGTAGACACCGGTCAATGCCAGCCAAGTTCGACGATTATTCGATTAAATTACGCAATTATTTGGAGAAGAGGCAAGATTTCCTTCCTCGGTCTTTTATAGAAGGTCTCTTGTTACGTGGTGTTCTAATTAGGGTAGGGTCCACGTGGTTTACCTCACTGCTATCCAAGAGGAATGACGAATGAAAAAAAAAAAAAAAAATGAACAAGTGTTTTGATGGAGAAAATTTTGGGTACGCGTAGGGTAGATCCACATGGTGCCCAACACCACATTCGAGCCATCCAAACGTGTTTTGGCTACGATGTGGTGATGGGCGACCACGTGGTGGAACCAGGGGTGGGTGTTATCTCTCAAAGGAACAACATCCAGTGTTGTTCGATTTGCCCGCCCGTCTTGTGATAGACTACTCTCGGCTCGCATATTGTCAAAACAATCGCCTGGTTCTGCGAGAACACGAACGGCTGGGTGGACAAATTCGTTAACATTGCTGTCCCTACACCATCCCCATCAACCCTGCCCATACCCAAAATTCTCTCGTTTTTAAGATTTCCCGTAACATTTTTCTTTTATTGCCTTGATAGCAGAGGGTACCGTGATTATGAACAAGTGTTTTTAAGATTTCCCGTTGGTTCTGTTAGTTTTAATTATACAAATCTGCCACAACATTTCAACGTCACATGACAGATGATTGTTTAGGAGACTTGAATCCCAACTTAGGTTTTTTTATTTTATTTTTTATTTTTTTTATCTCGTTGTATTACCGTCTGACTTTTGCCCCTTTCAATCATACCTGTTATTTGGTGTTTTTTTCGGTTATACTAAACTTTTTTTTTTGCTCTTTTGTTATAGTCTTTTACTTGTTAAATGCTTCTCGTCGAGACAAATGATCAATCTAAAAGATATAACATGAATCTAACAAAAGTTAAGAAAAGACATCTAAAAATATGGAGAAACGATCGACTTTCTTCAAACAAGTGCAAGTCCGTCTAATCCACTTATTAGTCTTTAGTCAATAGTGAAAACACCACTCCAAGTTAGTGGGAAGCGGGGGAGGTGTTGTGCACAGCCATCTTTGTGCATGGTGTTATCTTGGAGTTGGATCGATCGAGTTTTGGGCCTACTCGGATGTGTTTTTATTTTTATGTTATACTAGTCTTTTACCTGTTAAATGCTTCTCGTCGAGACAAATGATCAATCTAAAAGATATAACATGAATCTAACAAAAATTAAGAAAAGACATCTAAAATTAAAATTATGGAGAAACGATCGACTTTCTTCAAACAAGTGCAAGTCCGCCTAATCCACTTATTGGATTTGGGGGCACTCTTTGTCCTTTTGAGGAAAAGCTTATCCCCGAAATTACAAGCTCGGTCACTTTTCCGACGATCGGAAACGCGTTCATTTGTAGAGCTCGGTGAGTAGAATAAGTGTACCAAAAATCAGCTCAATCGGATATCATTAATTGCCTGATCGGTACACATATAACTCGGCAATTTTGGGTTCGAGTGGGTTTAATCTAGTGTTTCGGATGCATTCGTTTCATGATAAAAATGTTCCGATCAGGCACTTAATGATATCCGATTGAACTGATTTTTGGTACACTTGTTCTACTCACCGCGCTCTACGAAGTGAACGTTTCCGATCGTCGGAAAGTGACTGGAGTGGCCCGTAATTTCCGGGGACAGCAGGTGTTGTCTCTCAAAAGGGACAGCAGTGCCCCCAAATCCGTGTTATCCCCACTTATTAGTCTTTAGTCAATAGTGAAAACACCACTCCAAGTTAGTGGGAAGCGGGTCCAAGTTGGGTGACTCTACATTTGCAGATTTTGCGGGAAATAGAACATAAAAGATTCTGTAAGAATGAGATCAAAGTGCCTCTATATGCTGTATTTTTTTAATTTTTTACGGTATTTTGATTTCGTATGAAAATTAAAATGTAATAAAACGGCATATCAATTAGATTCAAAATACAAAGAATTTATCAACTCACATCTTATATATGTACAACTTTCATCTTCCTATTTTATCCTCTCAAAAACCCTAGATCACTTAGGTTTAATGATTCACTATGTATGAACCCTCAATCGAAAAATTCACCAATTAATAATCAATCGAGTCAAGCGCATAAATAAAAAGCAATAAAACGAAGAGTGCGCGATATATGTGCAAAATCCCGAATAGGGTAAAAATCATGAGAAGGAATCAAATACTATAAAACATTGTGCGGTTACAATTAATCTAACCGTACAATTCTAAATCCTCACAAATCGTCCTAAGAACTACTTGCCGAATCCATCTTCACTACACCCAGTGCTTAACTGCCGTTGCCTTGAATCCACAAGCCTTCAACTAACCTTTAGAAATCAACCCAAGGCCAACTCAAAAAGTTTAATCAAAGTTTATAAGAATTTTTTGGAGTTATGCTTGTTGCTCAATAATCCATCGACCTTGTTTTTACACCAAGATTATAGCTAAAAACCCCCTTTCATATTTTCTGAGATTATAAGGAGTTATGGAGCAGCTCTATCATGTGTGGTCATCTGTAAACACTAACGGACCTTTTATTTATAAGCTGCTGAAAAATATACAAGTTGCTCGAGCAACTCCCGTAACCTATCGAGCATTTTCTGAAATTAACATTGTCATATATCGAAACCTTGATTTCCTGAATAAACGCTGTCATATAGCGCAACCCCTTAATTTTATTGATCTTCTTCCCTTATTGAAGTTGCTAACTATTAAAACCCTTGATTGCCTTGATCTGCTTTGATTTTCTTCCACCTAGAAACTCAATCTTTAATTACACAATATTGATTTCTTTCCACTTCGTAAACATAAACTCTAGAAATAAAACAAATAAAATACAACTCAATGAATGAGGATACAAATAAATGTGTACTTTGTCGTGAAATTTGCCAACACAGATAAATCGTGGCCTATGGTCCTAACATCATCCCTATATTTTCCCAATTTTTTCCATCTTCTATAAGTGTGTTTTAAAATTGCGTACAATTGAAAAAAATTGCTTGTATATTGGCTACAAGAAACCAGAGGAAATCGATGAGTACTCGCCGTAAAAGTCAGAAACACCCGAAGCGGCCCAAAGCCTCTCATTCAACCCATCCATCAAGTCATCGGCCACGAACCGGGTCCGACAAAGCGGGCAAGTCTGCTGGTCGTGGTCCATCCACCGGTCGAGGCAACTCCGGTGGAATATATGGCAGCAGTTGGGCAGCTGCCGGATCTCGTCGTCGCCGTCGAACTCGTACAGGCACACGGCGCAGCTCTCCGGTGGGTCAACCAGATCCGAAAATTTTACGACGGGCAGGAGTTCTCGGATCAGAATGGCGGACAGTGATCTGGGCTCGAGCGAGGCGCAGTCGGGTTGGGCCGGCCAGGCAATGTCGGGCTCTAGGAAATCGCCAAGGCCCAGAGATTTGAAAAGGGCGGATATGGATCTTCGGATGAAACCGAGAATTGAGAGTGTGATGAGGAGGAGCTTTGGGAATTGGAGTTCTGTGAAACCGACCGGGAAACCCATGCTTTTTGAGAGAGAGAGAGAGAGAGAGAGAGAGAGAGAGAGAGAGAGAGGGAGAGAGGTAGTTGGAGATGTACTAGGTTTGTGGATGGATATGTGATTTTGCATGTGATACATAGCCTAAGGTGCGGACTGTTGAAGTTAGAGAGGCCATTGAGGGAAAAAGGAGAGAGAGAGAGAGAGAGAGGTAGTTGGAGATGTACTAGGTTTGTGGATGGATATGTGATTTTGCATGTGATACCTAGCCTATAGGTGCGGACTGTTGAAGTTAGAGAGGCCATTGAGGGAAAAAAAATTTGTACGCCGAGCGGGCACCACGTGGTGACCACTGCGCGAACATTAAGGCTGTCCAGCGGATCGTCCGATCCGTTCAATCCGCCCAAACCACCCAATCTAATCCATCCGTTTACTCACCCGAGGTATGTTACGGATGGATACGGATCATAATATTTTTATTTTGACGGATGCGGTTCGGTTCGGGTTAGATCTGCTCGATCCGCCTATTAATCCTTCTTTGATCCACCAAATCCGCCCGATTCGTTCAATCCGCAACCAAACCGACCCATCCATATGTCACCTACGGATGGTTGCGGATCTTAAAAACGACAATCCGTCAAGAGCGGATCGGATCGAGAACCGAACCGTTCCGGCCGGAACCGATCTATGGACACCCCTCGCGAATATTTAGCCATTCAAAATTAGTTTGAGCGGTCCATATTTACTCTCTCTCTCTCTCTCTCTCAATCTGAACCATCCAAAAGTATTTTTGACGAATGAGATGTGCGCTCGGACACCACGTAGGATGGTTCCCGCTCGACACTGAAAAATTCCTCCCAGTGAGATTAGGCAATTTGTAGAGAGAGGACGGGGGAGAGAGAGTGTTGTGTCCCTAGTATTATGATTATAAAAAATGATACATGTACAACAACCAGCTCCAACAAGTCTCCAACACACTCACATAGTGTGTGGAGTCCACACACACTTCACACTCAAGTGTGTGTGGGCTCCACACACCATGTGAGTGTGTTAGAGACTTGTTGGAAACTTTTATTGTACGTGTATTATTATTGTATTACTAGTGCCGTGCAAATTAGTCACAGATTTTTTTATGATTAGTACCATTAATTCTTGCTTTTTGTTTAACGGAAAAACGCATCAAATAGGAACGTCGAAGGCACGGAGAGTCATTCCAAGCGTGTGAATCTTAAATAATGTCTGAGATTTAAGTGAATCAATTGAGTAAAAAGATACTTCTTGTCCCATTTTCATTTTAAATAGAAAACCTATAGGTAACCCATACGAACGTCAGTATTATGAGTAACATAGACCAGTGGTTTAGTCTAACGGAATAGTGCTATTAGTAGTTAAGTATTGCAGTTAGTAGTTAATGTTTAGTTTTTCCGTTTGCTTTCTGTTACATTTGAGATGGCAATTAGTATATATAGTTCTGCCCCTCTTCTTTGTAATGTAATCGAATACATTTCAGTATAATGGAGATTTAGTAACTCTTTCTTATTTTCTCTCTCTAAAAGTTCTTATGGTATCAGAGCCTGTTCAAGGCGAAAGCCATTAGGGTTTCGTTCAGAGACAATTTCAAGATTCTTCGAGTACGAAAAACCTTTAGGTCATTCAGATACGAGTGTCAACTCAAGATTCTACAATCATCAGTTTGACGATCTTGACAGGTTGTTTCTTGATCGATGAATTAGGGTTCTTGACAATATTGAATCTAATTTTCTACATCTCGACTTCATATCCATTTCTTTCTTCAAATCGACTCAATGGCAACAACAACAGAGTATCTACCACCCGCTTTATCTTTTCTTATCGCAAATTTTCAGTCTTTGGTCACTGAGAAATTAGATTCTACGAACTACTTTACGTGGAAAACACAGATTGAGAATGCTTTACTAGCAAATTCGTTATTTGAATATGCAAATGGTACTGTGAAAATACCTCCTGCTAGAAATTCATGGTGAAGATGACGCTACAAGCCCTAATCCTGCATACAAGCTCTGGGAAACAATTGATCGAATGCTCATGTCTTGCATTATCGCCACTATTAGTTCTTCCCTTTTACCTCACATTGTCGGATCACTGCATACTTGTGAAGTCTGGTCTCGATTGGAGGAGAAGTTTAGTAGTCTGTCAAGAACACACATCCATGATCTTAAATGTAGAATCTATAGTCTGAAGAAAACAACTTCTATGGAGCAATATGTTGATTCGATTAAGGTTTTAATCCAAAAGTTGGAAGCAACAGGGACTCATATGGATGATGAAGAGTTGGTTTTCCATACACTAAAAGGTCTTCCTAATGAGCAGTACCGATCCTTTAAGCAGGCTACTC
Source organism: Vaccinium myrtillus (assembly GCA_016920895.1). Classification (NCBI taxonomy): domain Eukaryota; kingdom Viridiplantae; phylum Streptophyta; class Magnoliopsida; order Ericales; family Ericaceae; genus Vaccinium; species Vaccinium myrtillus. Next base: position 12,187,056 of record CM029281.1, on the reverse strand, counting down.
GTACTCGGTTTGAAACTTCACCACTTACGTTTCATGGTCTTGCCACCATATTACTTGCAGAAGAGTTATATCTAGACACAGATCCTGTAGATACCTCTACTATCCTTCTTGCTCAACATCAGAATAAGGTATCCTCAGTGCCAAATAATGCAGGACCTACTCTTTTTTCTCAAATGCCTTCTTCAGTTCCACAAGCTCAAGGTCAGCAGGTGTCTTATCCACCTTCTTTCAGTGCTTCCATACCATAATTTACCCCCATTCAGCCACAAATGAGTTCTTACAGTGGAAACAACTATGGAGGAAATCGAAATAATCGAAATGGAAATCGTTTTAAACCTAAGAATAATTACCAACAGGGATTTGCATTCAATGCTAATGCTTGTCAGATATTTGGCCGAGATAATCACCTAGCCTATAACTGCTATTATAGAGAAAATCTGAGTTATCGACCACCACAGTATAGTACAGCTTCTCAATATGGTCAGCAAGGGATGCAGGGTCAGTATGGTCCAAGTAGTGTGCAAGGTTAAGGTCAAAGTGCAGTGCAGGGTTCTAATTTTGGTGCTCAGTTTGAGCCACAGGGTGTGCCACAGATGCATGGTTTTGGGATGCATACATCACAGGGCAATATGTCACAAGGGCAGCCATAGGCTTTTATGGTTGCTACTGAACCTGGGAATTGTCCTTCTGCACCACAAGCTTCTTACAGTGGTGTATCTACCATCCTACAATCCAACTGTCCTTCTGTTCCTCCTGTATTTCAAACTTATGGAGTGCCTTATCCTTCTGCATCTGCAGCACCACATGTTACTCCTTCAGCACCAACTTCAGTGGTCCCTTGGTTCTTTGACTCAGGGGCCTCAACTCATGTTACTAACAGCTTGAATCAGATCTCAGTCCCCACCAGTAATGCACCATCTACAGTTACTGTTGGTAATGGACAAACTGTCCCTGTTGCACACTCAGGTAAAGGCATCCTTCCTTTTCCTCATCATTCTTTTCTTCTCAATAATATTCTACATGTTCCAAACATTTCTCATAATCTCCTCTGTGTTCATCAGTTTGCCTTAGACAACAACTGTAAAATAACTTTTGACTCCTTTGGTTACATTATTCAGGACTCTCTGACCAACCAAGTGGTTCATCAGGGGTCTTGTCATCAGGGGCTATATCCCCTTCTTCCTTCTTTCAGAAGCTCTTCAGGTGATCACTCCAGTGCTTCAGTTCTTCTTCATACTGCATCTTCTACTGAACTATGGCACGGGAGGTTGGAGCATCCTCATCCGACTTTCCTTCAACATCTAGCTAAAAAATATAGTCTACCTTTTTCTGTTTCTTCACAGCTTGACTGTTATGCATGTAATAAGGGAAAAAGCCATAAAATTCCATTTCCTGTTTCTCATTCCCAAACCACTGCATCCTTTGAACTTGTGCATATGGACGTGTCGGGACCATCTCATATAGCTTCCTTTTCTGGTTTTAGATACTATATGTTGCTTATTGATGATTTCACCAGATATTGTTGGATGTTTCCTTTAAAGTTCAAAAGTGACGTTGTTTCTCATGTTAAAGCTTTTCAAGCATTTGTGTCTAATCAATTCCAGCCCTCCATTAAAACTTTTAGATCTGATTGTGGAGGTGAGTTCTTGAATAAAGTCATGTTTTACTTCTTCTCTCAGCTTGGTATTGTCCATCAGACATCATGTCCCTATACTCCTGAATAGAATGGTTTGGTTGAAAGAAAGCATGCCCATATTATTGAGATTGCTATTACTTTGCTTCAACAAGCCCAGTTACCTATTTCTTTTTGGCTTCAGGCTATTACAACAACACTTTACCTCATTAATAGACTCTTTCATTCCTCAATTCATTTTGATGTTCCTTTTCATAAATTGTACAATGTCTCACCTGATTATCATAGCCTTAAACCTTTTGGATGCTGTTGTTTCCCTTGGTTGAGGCCTTATACTTCTAACAAATTAGAGCCAAGGTCTACTCCTTGTATTTTCCTAGGATATTGTGCTAATGTCAAAGGATACAGATGTCTTGATCCTGTTACACAAAAAGTCTATGTCATGTAAGATTCATTGAGCATGATTTTCCTTACCATCATCTCATTTCTTCCTCTAACCCTAGTATGTTGTCTTCTGCACATCCAAAAACTTCTCACCTTACTTTCAAACACACATCTGTTATATTTCATCCTCCACCTGCAATTTCTTCTTCTTCTAGTCCTCCTCAAGCAGCTTCTTCTTCTTTAGCCTCTGTTCCATCTTCTAATTCTATTTCATCTTCTAGTTCTCTTTCTCCCCAAAAAGCTCCTCTTTCTAACTCTGTTCTAGCTACAGTTCCCCTCTCTACTTCTATACATCCTATGACCACAAGGTCCAAAAATGGCATTTCAACTCCCAAAATTCCTCTTTCTTTACTTGTGCATGTTCCTCCTACTTCTGAACCACATTCCTTCAAGGAAGCTATGACTTTTCCTAAGTGGAGACATGCTATGGCAGAAGAGTATCAAGCCCTCCAAACACAGGGCACGTGATCTCTTGTTCCTTTACCACCTCATACACCTGTAGTAGGGTGCAAATGGATTTTCAAGATCAAACAAAATCCAGATGGTTCTGTCTCTAGGTACAAGGCCAGATTAGTGGCCCAGGGATTTCAACAAACAGAAGGAGTTGATTACACTGAAACCTTCAGTCCAGTGGTTAAACAACCCACCATAAGGGTTGTCTTAGCATTGGCCTTAAAATTTGACTGGGTAATCAAGCAACTTGATTTTTCTAATGCTTTCTTACATGGGACTCTTCAAGAACAGGTTTTATCTCAGGCAGCCACAAAGATATGTGAGTGATCAGTTTCCTAATCATGTCTGCCACCTTCACAAAGCATTGCATGTTTTAAAACAGGCACCAAGGGCCTGGTATGACATGCTTTCTCATTCCTTATTGGGTCTTGGTTTTCAGAATAGTTTAGCTGATTCTTCTCTGTTTGTTATGCATCAAGATGGTGACTTAGTTTTCATTTTGGTATATGTGGATGATATACTTATCACTGGTTCCAATTCTACTCTTATTGATACACTGATTACTCAACTTAGTTCCACTTTTGCTCTGAAAGATTTGGGTCAGCTACACTATTTTTTGGGTATTGAAGTTGTGTCTACCTCTCAAGGCCTCATGTTATCCCAAGCTAAGTATGCTCTGGATCTTCTTAAAAAGGCTGGTATGGAGGATTGTAGGCCATGTGATTCACCTTCATCTTTGAAACCTGTTGCAATGGATAATCAACAACCTATGTCTAATCCTGAAACGTACAGATCATTGGTAGGATCCTTGCAATACCTTACCTTAACACGACCTGAATTATCTTTTGCAGTAAATTCTGTTTGTCAGCATATGCACGATCCCTTAGAGTGTCATTTTACTGCTGTGAAACGCATCTTGCGCTATCTTAAGGGCACTTTAACTCATGGCCTTGTTTTCTCTAAGAGTTCTCTTGTCCTCTCAGCATTTTCCGATGCTGATTGGGCAGGTAATGCATCTGATAGACGCTCCACTGGAGGTTATTGTGTGTTTTTGGGATCAAATCTGATATCTTGGTCGGCTAAAAAACAAGTGACTGTAGCTAGGTCATCAACAGAAGTTGAATACAAAGCTTTAGCTAATGCAGCAGCTGAGCTTGTTTGGATTTTACAGCTGTTCAAAGATTTGCATTTGTCTCAGTCTATTGCTCCTCCTACAATTTGGTGTGATAATATTTCTGCTCTTTCTCTTGCTACAAACCCAGTCTTCCATGCTCGTACAAAGCATGTGGAAGTTGATTTCCATTTTGTGAGAGAGAAGGTTGCTCAAAAGCAACTCTGTGTTCAACATGTTCCCTCAGCTTTTCAGGTGGCTGATATTCTGACAAAACCACTTCCAGTGGCTCGGTTTCTTCTTCTACGTGAAAAACTGAGGCTTACAATTCTTCCAGCATCAGTTTGCAAGGGGCTATTAACAGTGTAACATAGACCAGTGGTTTAGTCTAACAGAATAGTGCTATTAGTAGTTTAAGTATTGCAGTTAGTAGTTAATGTTTGGTTTTTCCGTTTGCTTTCTGTTACATTTGAGATGGCAGTTAGTATATATAGTTCTGCCCCTCTTTTTTTTTTTTTCGATAACCGAGGAACAGCCCTACAATAGCCCACTAATTGGGCCCACTGCACGACCCAAACCTCGGAGGGAGCTGGCGCAACCCACACCAGTCACGGCCCCCCGCTTAGCACAGATACTCACCCTGTGGGGAATCGAACACCTGACCAAAGGGACTACCCCTAAAGTCAGGCACTCGCCCTAACCACTGGGACAACCCCTGGGTGTGTTTCTGCCCCTCTTCTTTGTAATGTAATCGAATACATTTCAGTATAATGGAGATTTAGTACCTCTTTCTTATTTTCTCTCTCTAAAAGTTCTTAAGAATGTACGGAGCATGCCCGGGGACCCAGTTTTGGGTTCTACACGAGTGATCTGTACCATTCATTATTCTTAGAACATTTTTTCAAGGGGTCCCACAAAATTTCAGCTCAATCGGACGGTTGGAAGTGGTTGAACCATAGCAGCATCATTTTTTTTATTGAAACGGTGGCGCTATGGTTCAACCACTTCTAACCGTCCGATTGCGCTGAAATTTTGTGGTGCCCCTCGGAAAAATGTTCTAAGAATAATGAACGATTCGGATCACTCGTGTGGGACCCAAAAGTGGGTCCCCGAGCACGTTCTGTACATTCTCTGTGCATATTGCTTTGAAGGGTAGCAACCTCCTTTTAAATATCTTCTACGTAAAATCGTGTCATTTTTACTTTAAAAGAAAACATATTTCTAGATATATTTTTTTTCATAAATTTTTACACCATTCAAAAGTAATCGTTGAGATCTTTTGAACAATATAAAAAAAATTTAAAAAGTAATTTCTAAAGTATTTTATTTTGTAAGGTCAAATTTACCCGATTTCCCGTAAGATCTTTTGAACAGTATAAAAAATTTAAAAAGTAATTTCTAAAGTATTTTATTTTGTAAGGTCAAATTTACCCGATTTCTCGTAAGAAACATTTAAATTGGGACGGAAGGACTATTACCGTATTTGGTTTTAGATCTCTATTCAGGCATCGTCGTTCTACTACTGGAGATACCCAAGAGTGAAGAAGAGACCTTCAATAAAAGGCTGATGAATACAGACGACGATGCCTAAATAGAGACGACGATGCCTACGTGGTGTCCTAATTAGGGTGGGGTCCACGTGGGGTTTGCCTCGTTGGTATACTAGCATAAAACCCGTGCTATGCATGGGTAGATAAAAATTTTGATGATTCAATTAAATGACTTAGTGTGATGAACTTAATCCTAATTAAATTACATAAACATATGTACTTTTAATGAAATAAAATAATTGTTGGTAATTCATAATCCTAAAAAAATTCAGTCCAAAAACTTTAAATTAATATCATAAAAATATATCTTCAAATAGCAGCACCTTTGAGTGCTTAACCCCTCAACTACAACCAACCTCTTTCTATTGTTACTTTTGGAATTAGTAAAAAGAGGTCGATATTATGAGTAGAGATAGACAATGCCTATTGCTTTGACCACATAAGAAACCCGACACGTCTTATTCACTACATTTGTATCTTAAAACATTTCAACACTCTCAAATGGTCAACACAATTCTTATGAATGATTGTGTCCTAAGCTACCAATTTCACCTGCTCTGCAGGTAAATGTGAAGAGATCCATTAAAATAATACAACTCATGCATGACATTCTTTTTATCTTTTCGTGTTTCTTTAGTACTAATATATGTAATGACTAAAATTTTATTCATCCGATAAACAAAAAAAAATAGAAAAATAGAAAAAATTAAAAATGTATTCACAAAATAAAATAAAGGATTGATCTATGTACCCCTAATATAGCCAGATGCCATTGGGTTTCGCTGGATTAGAGTGTTCATCGGTACTTTTACCCTTTCCCTCATAGCTTTTTCGCTTTTCTTTTTTCAGTCCAACAATCTCGCCCCCCTCCTTCTTTATATTGTTTCATCTGTAAGTTAGACACAAATATAAGTCAAGTAAAATTAGTACAATAGGAAGAAAAAAAAGCATTAAAGAGTTTCGAAGAATATGCAAGAGTCTCCAATGTAAAGCAAAACTAACAAAAATTAATACTCTAATAAAGATACTGATACATTATGCATCATTTGAAATGTTCAAATCGTATATTGTGACATAGATTTAAAAAATTTAGTTCTTCACCCAAAAGCAATTGAACATTACAATCTCCTTGTAAATGATTGCTTTTCATTCTTCCTTTTCCCCTCTATTTTGCACTTAGGTTATGTTTGGATTTTGAACTCCTAAAGAGATTCGTAGGGGAAAAAATAAAAAAAAAATTGAAAAAAAAAAAGCAAATGTAAAGGTACAATCATTATCAGTATTGTATCACAAACAACACACATGGGAGCACATTTAATTACATTGCAGGAATCATGAATATTAAAACAACTATATAGAAAAAAGTAGAGAGATGTACTATCCTTATGAAATGACCAATTGATTAACGTAATTGATAGAAGAAGATTAACCAAGGACTAAGTGTTTAGAAGAGCAAGATGAACAAAACACATTACGTCCAATACCTACACACAATATGTATAAATGATCAACATTGGGAGAGATTAAATCAAGAGAATTACCATAAAATATGCTTAAAGAGAGAAAAAGAGACTGTAGAAGGAAGTCAAAGAGACTGTAGAAGGAAGTCGAAGAGATACGATATTATTTTGATTTGTTATTATGAGAAAGGTTTGACTCATTTGAATTTCGAATATCTTAGCCAAAAAATTCATAAATTTTGGTGATTGATATAGAAGATATATGGATAATTTAAGATTCATTTTGAAATTCAAAAAAGGTATAGGTCCTATGGGATATCTCAAATGTGATGTGATCTTGTTACAATGCTTTCTTTATAATCTTCATCACAATCCAATGAGTACTTACCACTTGTCGCTCTTTCGTTCATTCTCGCGAAAACCCATCTTGCAATACTATATAAGATAATACTATATGACACTTTGTCAGAAGAAGAAGAATAAGAAGAAGGAGAAGAAGAGAACAAATTCTATCCCACAAAACTCAAGAAAGATTGGCTAAAAGAATTGTTAAGATCTTATTTGTCATCTGATAGTCATATAGTAATTTAATATTGTACCTTTCAAGATCTTAGCAATAACAACTATTAACTTGACACTTACTGCTAAATTGAGAATAATATTCCAATTATGTAACCCTTTGACTATTTTTGCGTTCAAAATGTTGTTTTGACTATTTCAATCGATTGATTTTCTAATCAAGATTCTCCCATCGATCCTGTAAAAGCTGAGTCATTTTTTAACCAATATAAATTTCGACACAAAAGGCATTAAAGATTTTTTAAAAAATGAATACCAATTAATAGAAACTGAATTTTTTTTTATTACAAACTAACTCACCGTTACCAAAACATGGGTTATTTGTTCATTTGCACCAGGCCAACCATGGCCCTGGCCAAAGTATAAAAACAACAATAAGGTTTGCACGAAAATATAATTGGTTGGATTGAGAGACTTAAGGGTTTTTTAGACTGATGGTTGAGAAAATGGGGGATGGACATTTTCATTTTTATAATTTTTTGATGTATTTGGAATTTAAAACTAATTGATTACTGTTTTTATTTGCAAATGTTGAGTGATTTTTTAAATTAGTTTGAAAATTTTAATTAGCTAATTAATTGTTTCATTTGTAGAATTTATTGATTGAGTATTTGAAATTTAAAATTATTTGACAGATTATTTTCTTTACAAATCTTGAGTGGTGATTCCTTAAATTATGGAACTTGCTTGAAATTTGAAATTACCTACTTATGGTAATTGAATTATTGTCACACGTGTCACTCAAAATCCTATACGAAAAACCAACTATTTTATGCCACTTGTCGCGATGAGAGTCTTCCTCACAAAAAGTCATTCTGCTATACTATATAAGATGAGAGGAATGACCTCACCGTATTAAAATGTTCTATACTGAAACTCAGTATACAACATTTTAATACGGTGAGGTCATTCCTCTCATATACAATCACTGTACCCCATGGTAACAATTTTCTATTGCTTTGATATAGGAGTGCACACCGGCCCGGTAGCCCGCCCAGCCCGCCCAACCCAGCCCGGTTTTTTTAGGGCTTGGGATAAATATTCAGGCCCATAGGGCTGGGCTGGGTTGAGAATTTAAGCCCGTTTACTAAATGGGCTGGGTTTGGGAAACTCCTCTAAAGCCCAGCCCGGCCCAATTTAAATAATATTTTATTTAAATACTGCATATAGAGATTGATAGATATCGGAGAGTTCCATCTTTTTAAATATTTTTAATTGCACTTTAACTTATAGGTCTATTTTTAATATTTTTGTAAGAACTAAGAACTTTAAATATATTATTATGGTTGTGAATTGTAATTGTGATCGTTATGGTTGATTAATTTATGTTTATAATACTATGCTTAGTAAGATAAATGGTCTTTTGTTGGACGGGTTTGGGAAATTAAAATTTTATTTGGCTTGGGCTTGGGCAAATTAAATGAAGCCCGATTGTAAATGTGTCGGGCTTGAGAATGCACTAATCTCGTTATTATCTAGTATAAGCCCGGCCCGAACCCGGCCCAGGCCCGATGTATGTGCACCCCTACTTTGATAGCATGGGGTACCGTGATTGTGTTAATTATGAACAAGTTTTTTTTTTCAGATTTCCTGTTGGTTGTAGACCGGAATTGGGGGGCCTGTAGTGAGCTCACTCACTACATGTGTGTAGTGAGCTCTCTCGGCCGTCCGATCAGAGATCAACGGTCCACATAAATTGGAGTTAAAGTTAATGTAAGAGTGTTTTTAAAGTATAAGACGATCCGAACCGTTGATCTACGATCGGACGACCATCTGTGATTCTACATTTGCAGATTTGGCGGGAATAGTACATAAAAATTCTGTTAGAATTCTACATTTGCAGATTTCTCGGGTCAAATAAAAACTATAAAAATGTGAGTTGAATGCAAATTTCATTCGTCAAATAAAAACTAAAAAAGATTTGATTCTTGTTTTTAATTTTTTGCAAACGGTATTTTGAACCCCAAGCTAAAAAGTAAATCAGAATTTTTTTAGAACGACAAATCAATTAGATTCAAGTACAAGAAGTTTCTTCTGATAAAAAAAAAAAAAATTAGATTCAAGTACAAAGAATTCATCAACTCACATCTTATATATGTACAACTTTCAAGTGAATTTGAATTCTTCATTTCTCTTTTTTGAACAAAAAGATTCTGAAACCATTCGTTTTTTTTAAACGTTTTCGGAAAAACTCTCTGTGTACCCTACCATTCCTCTTTTCCAATTTTCTCCCTCTTCTCAGTGTACACACTATACATATCATCCATCTCCACCCACCCAACTAACTCCAAAGCCACCACCCCAAAAGGCTAAAAATGGAAACACAAAAAAAAAAAAAAATCTACTAGAAAACACAACTTTAAAACACAAATTCGGAACAAAATTATTTTCGGAGCCGTTACACTTATGTGTATCGATGTGCAACAAACAGCTCTGAATACAATTATGTTCCTAGTTGTGTTTTAAAATTGCGCTCTTAAAAAAATTTAGATTGGCTACAACAAACCAGAGGAAATCGACGAGTACTCGCCGTAGTAAAAGTCCGAAACACCCGAAGCGGCCCAAAGCCTCTCATTCAACCCATCCATCAAGTCATCGGCCACGAACCGGGTCCGACAAAGCGGGCAAGTCTGTTGGTCGTGGTCCATCCAGCGGTCGAGGCAACTCCGGTGGAATATATGGCAGCAGTTGGGCAGCTGCCGGATCTCGTCATCGCCGTCGAACTCGTACAGGCACACGGCGCAGCTCTCCGGCGGGTCAACCAGATCCGAGAATTTTACGACGGGCAGGAGCTCTCGGATCAGAATGGCGGACAATGATCGGGGCTCCGGCGAGGCGCAGTCGGGTTGGGCCGGCCAGGCAATGTCGGGTTCTAGGAAATCGCCAAGGCCCAGAGATTTGAAAAGGGCGAATATGGATCTCCGGATGAAACCGAGAATTGAGAGTGTTATGAGGAGGAGCTTTGGGAAGAGGAGTTCGGTGAAACCCACCGGGAAACCCATGGTTTTTTTTAGAGAGAGAGAGAGAGTAGAGGTGGTTAGATTTGTGGGCGGAGGATGTGTTGTGATTTTGCTTGTGATATATAGGTGCGGACTATTGAAGGTAGAGAGGCCAGTGAGGGTAGGCAATTTGTAGAGGGCGGAAGGGGGGAGAGAGCCGGGAAAAAAAAATACGCGTATGCAAAATGCACGGACGGTGTATATTGAAAGTCCGTACGTGTTTTTGACGGTCCAGATTTTTAAAAAACTCTTTCTAAAATGGACGGTTCAGATTCATTTGTGCGCATACGTATGTGTGTACGTATACATAATCGGATTGGGGAGAAAGAGTGCTATGAATCAGGGTGAGAGTTACGTGGGATTAGTACTAATTTCCTGCTTTTTGTTCAACTGAAATTGGAATCAAATAGACAGAGACAGAACGATCTTGCTAAATTAATACATTCATTATAGAAAATATTCAAAAGTGAGCACACAATCCTAGACAAAAAATTTAGAGTATTGTTTACATTGATATAGTCAAGTCTTTAGAATGATCGAGATGGATTTATTGATGATTTTTTAAAAATATTTCTCCACAACGGTTAAATATAAAGAGAATCAATAGATAAATCTTCCAATAAGCAAACAATTTATGAACTAATAATTATAAATGAATCAGTCAATGTAAGTTGAAACACAAAATTAATTCTACATTTTTATGGAATTGATTTTCACACCCTTTTTGGATAAATACACTTTTTTTTTGTCTGTTAGTAAAACTTCATGTATAAAATTTTACTAGAAAACAAAATGGGGGGTGAACTTATGAAAATAGGGGGTGTGAAAATCACTATCCCACTTTTTCTATTGACACTCCATTTTTTGTCTTTATTTACAAAGTGCAAGAGTAATTTTTCCAAATATAGACAAATGTGTATTCTTTCGGGTACTAGAAATAATTAATTTCTCGTTTTTATCTTAGTCAGAGTACAGCGGCCAAACGCGAGATCTTTGAATTTATCGCTAGGTTACTTAGGTTATGGTCTCACAATCAATTAATTTGTTGGCCGATCTAGCTGGCGGCTCCTGCATCTCCTACGTCTCTAGGAGGCCCCTTTTTGTTCTGCCGTTTTTGGGACACTTGTACTTTTTTATACTAATTACTCCCTCGCACGTAACAATGTCCACTACCAAAAACCTCCAATTTTCGGATTAAAAAAAGAAGAGTATTTCCGTGCATATTTCTTACATTTCCTTACACAAATTAAATTAAATTAAAGAATTAATTAATATTTTTATTCAAAAAATACTTGTCATTTTTTACAATAGATTATCTTTGTGGGATAGAGAGAGGGAAAATATTAATTTTAGGTGTCACCTCCTAGTCGGAATTCATGCTCCGTCCCTGATTTAAACTTATCTTTGATACCAAAGCGTCGAATACGAATTTTTTTAATATATAGAGTGTGTTCGTACTGTCTCATGTAAATTCTCATCCCTAATATCACCTAGAGTTACAATTTTTTCCTATGAATATATAGAGTGTGTTCCTATTGTATCCTGTAATTTAAGATCTGCCTCAATAATATGGAATGGAAGCTTTGGTCCGGTTTTAATTAAAAACTCCCTGCAATTGAGCAATAGAATTATAATCTAACATTAACCGAGATACGCGTAAGACAATAATGTCTTGGATCTCATTCCCCCTCACATTTTAAACTGGAACTTCAAGTTTAAAAACTGAAGAAAGACCAATCCCTAGAAAAAGGGACCAAAGAATTGTTGAGGAACAGTCAATGCATACCATCCTGATCGACAGATGAGGAGAAACTCAATGTGGGGCTCACCCAAAAAATGGACCTCTCCTCAATTGCCACTTCAGGGTGATGTGCATTTGAGGTGCACATGTGGTGTATCCATAGCATTGTTGAAAAGTTCATGTGTATTGCAATGTCGGATTGCAACTGGTGGGGACAGTTGTTACCACCAATCATGACTGTAGAAGCCCACTAGAGAAACCGGACGACACGGAAGAACAACAACAAATGAATTATAATTGAACACCAATCATCGCTTTTGAGAATCCAACAAAGCTAGCAATGACAATAATTAAAGGGAAACAAAGTTTAAGACATAGTAAATGGGATGAACGTACAGTTTATTCAGGGATATATATATATATATATACACATATAGGGAAGACTTCTAATATACGGACCGGACTTCCTGACTCTCGCGATCCGAAGCATTTTTTTGACGATCCGATCCATCCACGTGTTCAGAAGGTGTTTCAAGGGTTGAAGCGGAAATCTTCAAAAAACAATACAGGGAAGGGCTTGATCCAGTTTTCGCAAAACTGTAAAAATACAGTTTTTGCGAAAAATTGCTTGGATCAAGCCCTTCCCGGTATTTTGTTTTGAAGATTTCCCGCATAGACCCTTGAAAACACCTTATGAACACATTGGACGGTTCGGATTTTCCAAAAATAATTTGCAAAACAAAAAAAAATTATTTTTTCCTTATTTTCGGGAGGTTTGGACTAGAAGTTTTACGTATAGGGAGCACTTCTAGTCAGGACTTCGGACTTCCAGACTCCGGACCTCCGTGATCCGAGCATTTTTTCCTTATATATATAGGTTTTTTTTTTTATAATTTCTCGCTTGGACTCTTAAAAACACGTTTTAAACACATTGAATGGTTCACATCATCAAAATATCATTGGTAATTATTAGGTCTGCACCGTACCAAAACTAAGAGATCTCTTATTAGAAGCTTGGTATATATTAGTGAAAAAATTATATTGTCTACCGCATGCTGATTTGGGTCCCATTACTGGAATTTGTAGCTCTCAGTCTCTCAAACCAAGAAAAAGTCACTCAAATTAAACACTACATAGTGATTATCTAGATACATTGTATCACACATTAAAAACCGGTTTTTTGGATTATTTTTCGTCTTTATTCACAAAACTTTAAGTTTGGCTAATAATTTTATACTTTTTAAATTCCTCTCGTCGAGACAAGCCAAGAAACCACTAAAAATTGACCGAAAACTAATAAATGCAAAAATTTCTTGAATAAGGACAAAACCAAAATAACCAAAAACCAGTTTTTTCAATTTACCCAAACCAGTTTTTTCTATGGGTGCATTGGTATCGTTGTTGAACTTCTAATTAATGGTGGCGCCACTCACAAAAATAGTTTTATCAATTAAACATTTAAAACTACTTTCACAATAAATTAATTTAAGAATCTAAAATTTGTACTTGGAGAGTTCTTCTTTATCGACTTTTAGGAGGAAAAAAAAAAAGGGTCCCTCTCAACCTGGATAAGAGGGAAAGAAAACAAATAAAAAGAGTTACAATTAAATTACCACAAGTTAAGAGGGCCCATGATCATGACCATATAGAAAGAAATTAGGAAAATGGTATAATACACACCTAAAACAATACACATATTTATTGGAGTATGTATCATACGACCCCTACAAAAGTTACGAATAGATTACCTATTATTAATGACGTTACATTTTTTTATAAAAGTTACGAGACACACCAAAGTTGTGAGACACACCAAAGTTATGAATCATAGAAAATTTTACGAATCATATTGCTGAAAAGTTATGAAATACTAAAAAATATTACGATTGCCAATGAGATGACACAATATTAACTATACAATAGGTGCATATGGTACACACCTTAATGAGTGTGCATTGAGTCATTCCCAGAAAAATTAATTTGAAAGGTGAGGCTTATGTTTATCACCAATAATAATCAGAGAAAAAAAATCCTTAATACATAAATCTATACGGATAATTGAATAATTACTTAAAAATTAACTAATGTGCCATATATACAACGGGGAGAGAGAGAGAGAGAGAGAGAGAGAGAGAGAGAGATGTGCAGAGTGTTAAAGAGTGAGTGGCTAAATCTCAAGGCCCCGATTGGATGGTGCTAAATCTCAAAAAACACACCCTCCACTCCCGGATAATTTTTGGGCAGGCCAAGGGGTGCCCAAAAATTATCAGGGAGAAAGCTACCGATCGGTGAAACCTAAGAAGGGGTAAAGAGTTATCAGGGGAGGTGTTTTGGTTGCCAAACCCATGCATACGGGTGGGACCTACCCCTTATCAGGGGTGATAATTTTTGGGGGAGCTTTAGCTCCATCCAAACGGGCCGCAAGTGGTAATAGAGATGTAGATGTGCAGAGTGTTAAAGAAAAAAGAAAAAAAGAGTGAGTTGCTAAGCCCAAGGAGCATGGGAACACATTCGCAAAGTGGACTGGAACATGAGTCCGAAATATGTGTCTTTTATGCTGCCACAGACACATTGGTCCCATCCCATGCCATATTGCCCAGATAACACCACAAGAATGAAAAAAGCAAAGCCAATACAAACCATGGGCAAGTTTTGTTGCTAGATGTGTACATTTTGTTTTTTTGTCCCCGACAATATGTTCACACATGTATTTCTCTCGTTCTTACAATATTATTCGTTTCTACGAAAATCTAGGGAGTTCATGGGCTGACGGTTACAGCTCGGTTACCCGAACCAATCCCTAAGGTTTAATTAGTATTTTTTTTGTTAGCGAAAACAATCACACACACAATATAACATACGACAACAGTAAAGAGAATCGACAGCAAGATTTACGTGGTTTCCTAAAATCGGGTACCTCCATGGGAGCGAGAGTGAGCCTGTTATTTGATGAAGTTGTCCAGGGTTAATTTACAATAGAGAGTATTTATAACACCTATTCTATTCCAACCCTAAAACCCTTGAGCCTATATGGCCTAGCCCAATCAGTTGAATTTGCGACCGCTTTATTCTGTCGCTTCGCTTCCATCGCTCCGCTCCTCTTCACATCTGACTTTTACTAAAATTTCTCGGTACGTCTCCATATGAGCCACAAGTTCCAACATTTCTAATATTAATTGAAAGTTTTAACCGCCATTGTATGTGACCATACTATGAGCCAAGCCGGGAAAAATGTTTTATATATAGTGTTAGCAAAATTGATTACTTTATGATAAAACCGATAATATGGATGCAATAAAATCAGAACTCAAAATTTGGAACCGATGGAAACAAAATAGTGATCGAGACGAGTATTGTACTCTATACTTAAGACAGATTTGTCACCGCAACGCGTTCATAAGTACTCTCAAAATGTACGTAAAAGTAGGAGTAATTTTCTTCTCCTTCATACTCTCAAAATTAAGGACACCCCTTTTTTTTTCTTTTCGTACTCATGAGTTATTTGTATATAAATTTGACAGGGGGAGTGAGACATGATCTACTCCCTCCGTTCGGATTTGTTTGTCCACAAATATATTTTTTCAAGTCCTAAAATGTTTGTCCATTTTCAAAAGTTAAAAGATAAAGTATGAAAATTTTACCTTTTTGCCCCTTTTCTAAAACTTAAAATAACAACTCAAAAACTAATTTTTTTAAATAATGTGTTTGCATTTTTGAATTTTTTTTGCACCGTATTAAAATTCTCAATGAGATCTATCAAACGAGATCCATATTGATAATAAAAAAAATTGTAACTACATTATTTTTTAGTTTGAAAATTTGCACGTAATTTCGTAGTCAAATTAGAATAGAGGAGAGTATTAAATGGAGGGATTGAAGATAAAATATGAAATTAACAAACTCAAAAAGTAATGAAAAAAAAGTTAGAATCCCCAAAACGGACCAACAAATCCGGACGAAGAGAGTACTTTAAAGCTAGCGTGATTCCAATATACAAGATGCTTACGAATAAAAGTAGCTTTCGTTCGATCTTTCATCTAGCTAGCTATAGCTTATTGTTCACTTTACAATGTCACCTATACTTAATTTGATAATTAATTATTGTACTTAAGAACTAGGCTTTTCCTTGCACCAACACATAGGGCATCAAATAATGGCCCTAGATTGTCCCATATCAAAGTTATTTTTTTATGCTTCGGAAATTTCATAAAACTTAAACAAAGGCAGAGAGCCACATCAAGAGTACAACCAAAGAATTAGAGTTAGGGCATCCTTATCAGGAGCACCAAAATTTTCACCAAATTTAACTTCAAAAACACCTTTTACAAATTTAGCAAGTTACTTATCCAAAATTCTCAAAATCAGACTCTCTATCCAAATTTTACTAGAAATGTTAGTGAATAGTAAGTTAACAAAGTTGAGGCGTGTTACTGTATCAAAACTACAAGTTTAACAAATTTGCAAAAGATTTGTTAAGCCTGATTTAGGAGGATTTTGCTGCATTTCACTCATCAAATTTAGCTTTTAAGGGATTTGATAAGTGAGATATTGATGCTCTTATACTGACCCATAAAGATTATTAGTCCTCTATCAAAGTTATGGTGCTTGTAATGTAAGTAACATAAGCATGGAAAATATTTCTTTTCTTTTAATACTCCAGTAAGATGTCCGGGGTAATTTGTGCACACTTTGACCAATTCCAAATTCTTAAACTTAAAATTTGGATTCTTAAACTTAAAACGACCTAGCAAACCTTCCAATGGCCCAAGTTCCAAGATAAGCATGGATTGCAAGGACAATGCTGCATTCCAAATTGGAATGTGTGAAAATTAGGCACACGTTAAGGTTAAAAAAATGTATTGAAATATGTGAAAAGTGTATTGAAATATGTAAAAGTGTATTGAAAAGTGTAAAAGGTGTATTGGAGTGCGTGTTTCTTTTATTTGTTTGTATGCTTATTGTGTGCCCATTAGACACACGTTAGCAGGACCCTTCTAAATTTACACTACTTTTTTTTTTATTGATATTTACCAACATGCATGTGGATTGTGTTTTTATAAGTTCTCCCTCGGCGCATCCCTTTATAAATGTCCACTATAAGAATACGTGTATTTTCAAATCTTCAAAAAAAAAAATTTTATATAATTTTTTAATTTTTTTTACACCAAATCAAAGTACTCATCACTGATTACTTTAATTTGGTGGTGCAAAAAAGTTTAAAAAAAATTCTGTGCAAATATATTTTTTATATACGTTTTTCAAGGGAGACATTTAAAAAAGGAATGAGGGAGTATGATTTTTATGCATAAAATTCTGAGCCTTCTTTTAATCTTTTACTAACTACTCATCAGAATTTGCCTGCCATAACCATGAATTTTGGAATCCCCATCTGTCGAGTTGTCTGTGAAAAATTCAATTTAGGTTGTCAGAAAGTGTCTGTGCAATTATCGACTACAAAAAATTATTTTAATCTCTAACAACACAATTAGGCAAAAAAACAGAAAAGATAGAAACAAGAGTGCTACCTTTAATTACAAATCATCAAAATCAAAATGTGAATGAACATAAGGTTGAGGGAAAGATTACAATACAAGTACTGTGTATGATATGTGCCTATTGTGTGGTATATTATACCACCTTATAATAAATGACCTAGAGAACTGGTCATTATAACATTTTCGTGTGTTTTGTAACTTTTATACTAAAACCTTGTAACTTTTCAGCAATATGATTCGTAACATTTTTTTTGTGTCTCATAACTTTACAAAAAAACGTAATTTTTCACAAATATGAATCGTAACATTTTTGTGCGTCTTGTAATTTTTAGACAAAAAATTGTAAACAAATATGATTCATAATATTTTCTTGCATCTCCCAACTTTTAGATAGAAAATCGTAACTTTTCAATATGATTCTTAAGTCACCTATTGCTTAGGTAAGAGCATCTCCACTCCTACACCAAATTTTTACTCAAATTTGAGTAAAAATTTGGTCAAAAACTTGATTTGATAACACCCCTTCCAATGGAAAACCACCTTTTAAACCAAATTCTAGTTAAAATTTTGTCAAAAACTGTTTTTTTGTTCATTTTGGCCCCAAAACTTTCCCGCCATTTTGTCAAAAACAGTTTTTTTTTTTTTTTTTTTTTTTTCATTTTGTCAATTCCTTTTCATCCGTTGCCCTCTGCAAATTTGGTGTTGAGCCGTTACTTATTTGGAGTAAATAGAGCCGTTTGAATATTTGGTGAAAGATTTGGTGTTGATCAAATTTGGTGAAAAATTTGAGCAAATTTGGTGTTGATCAAATTTGGTGATGGATTTGGTGAAGGGGTGGAGTGGGATTTTTGGTTATTTTTACTCAAATTTAAATTTGGTGAAGGATTTGCTACAAGAGTGGAGATGCTCTAACAAGTAACCGATTCGTAGCATTTTTAATGAGGCTAACCATCCAACGGTTGATAACTTTGGTGCATATGATACACACTCAAAATGAGGTGTATATTATATATTATAGCCTTTCCTGTTAGTTGAAAGTACTTACGTGGCCCTTTTCCCCTCCCAGAAACCTTAATTCTTAGGGGAAAAAATTGATAAAGACTTAAAATAACCCGGTTCAATTTTTTTTGTATTATTTCATCATTACCTTGGATGCTTTTATCTAGAACTGACTAGAAAACGTGGCTTAAAGAAATCTTCATTGGAAATCTGAAAAAAAAAAATGTAATTTTTCATTTGAAAACATGTTGTTGAGCTACTGATGAAAATGGTGTTTCCAAATAAGGGTAGAATTGGAAACAAATTATTTTTACTCAATCCTATCCTAAGCAAAACAAACATGTTATTAGTAATCTCATGATCTAATCCTGTGCAAAACAAACATGAGAGAAAGATTCATCTCCTCATTAATAATCCCATCACATTATCAATCTCAATCCCAATCCCATCGCATTACCAATCCCTCCAAAATGAAACCTCGTATCAAACCGGGCCTTAAGGTTAAGGGATTAACATCTTGCTAGCCCACTATCTTGAAGCATTTTTTTTTAATCGGCAAAAAAATTTCATTCGTTACAAGAATAAGAAAATGAAATCAGACCACTAGCTTGAAGATTTGCAAACTCTTTCTGCTCAAAATTTAGTTCCATCCTGACATAGTAAAAGTATTTTGTAGTAAGCCCTTCACTACAGGGGCACCGGACCCAATAATATGCATGTAGTTGTTTGAGGTAAAATCAATTTTTTGAAATAAAAAGACCTATTCCATCTCATTGTGTTTAGAAAAAGGTACCACCACATTATATATGCTCTACGGAATGTACTTTGAAATATTGTATTTTTCAAAATACAAACAATGAACGACTCGAATCATTTAAATTTAGATTAAATTGAAATCGTCGCTACCGAGATTGATGGCCTTCATTGGCCTCACTACAACCCTATAGCACTACAAAGCCCCCAAAATCCATATTATTGTGTTCAATAAAATAATTGAATAGACTACTGCATAATGATGCTCCCAGCAATTCCGCTAAGTACGTACTTTTTCTTTGATGAGTTTACCTTAAACAGTCATAAGTCATTATGAACAACTCTCAAACAATTTAATTGGGAACAACTCTCAAACAATTTAAGTGGGGCATCTAGAGAGAGAGAGAGAGAGAGAGAGAGAGAGAGAGAGAGAGAGAGAGATGCTGATAAGAAGTGCATCATCCTGAGAAAGAAAATATGAAACCTCTCAATGCCATAACTAATTAATTAAATCTTTTTTTTAATCGTGATTAGCTAAATATTTCATTCTTGTCTTTCTATTGAAGGCGGTCCAACGATGGAGCGAGATGGCTAGTAAGGACTGTCGCCTTTACTACAATTTTGAAAAACCCTACTGTTAGTTATGTCATAACTAATTAATTAAATCACTTTCTTATTTAATCTACAAGAAGAAAGAGATTAAGTCTGAATAAAAGCTCCTGAATAATAGAGATTAAAGCTCTTTTATAGGGAAATCCTAACAAACCCTAAAAACTACTAAAAAAATAACATATCTCGGAAATTAGGGAAACTCCCAAAATTGAAAACTAGAAATAATTCTAAGACTTTCCCAACTGGAATCAATAAAAATGGAATTATACACTAAGAGTAATTCGTAATCTAAATATTACCTAGTAAAATAACTAAATTGAAAGCCTAAACAAAGGAATTTGGCCAAAATTCACCATTCGTCACGACTTAGGGCATGAATGGACGGACATGTACAATTGATATGCAAAATTAATTGTGCGTAGACTTGCTTGGGCACACCTGACCGTCAAAAAAAAAAAAAAAAAACCTCTCTCTACCACGTTAGTATAAATCGCAGTTTTACAGATATGCACTGACATGTAACGACAGTGTAAGAATTGTACAAAGCTATTCAAAGATTGGCTGTTTTAGGTTCAACTTGCTTTCAACTCCACTGTACCCCCACGTTTTGTTTCCCCGTATAATAATTGCAATAATACCACTGGAATATATTGGGATTAGGGCACCCCCAAACTTTTATCAATCTTAGCTGTTCCACTAACAAAAAATTATTTTTTCCAAAATCGAGATAGGTTATTCTATCACAATACATCACATAAAAAATCGGGAAAAATCAGTTTTTTCAAAAAAAACTAGCTTAATGGAACACCCCCGAGTGGACTCGTCGGGTTTTCACTAATGTTGCTAGTTTTTTGAGATCTTTTCTTAATTCTCTCTCTCTATCTCTCTCACCAAAGGATCCCACAAGACATGGAAACATTATCTTTGTTCGATCAAGTGGGTTGGGTCCATGTCTCTTTTGACTCTTGAATTGGAGTTTCCTTTAACTCTTGAATTGGAGTTTCCTTTAAGGGGTATATGTCCACAACTTATATTTCATTTCATAAGTGGTGCTTAATCAAGTTGTCTTCCCTAGCTCTTCCTCCACTAGTTCCAAGTTTATACATTTTCTCTCCCCCCAAACCCATCACTTTTAGGCATTCATCAATACAAGATTTCTTTTAACAATTTATTACATTAATGTTTCTTCTTTTTTTTAACAATTTATTACAAAAAATTTCTAGACAAATTCAAATACATCAAATAGTTTCGGACACATATTTGTTGGAATTTATACTCATCCATTTGTTTACATGACATTGCTATTTTTCCCCTGCAGACTCCAATAATAATATTCCTTTCTATCCAATTCATTGATCAGTTTTTTTTTTAATTTGATTTTATGATAATGCATGGTATCTCGGGCTAGCTTGCGCGCGCATGCACCTCAGAATAATCCTTATAGCCCCTCCCCTAGCTGTTTCACAAGGTTTCGTGTGAGGGTGAAGTGGCCTCAAGAGTTGCTGGCAAAAAAAATCGAATCTGAGACCTTACGTGAGAGCAAACTCCTAAATCTCAGGCTAAGACCACTTGGCTAGCCCCTTGGGGTTTCATTGATCAGTTTCTCTTCTCATCAATTAAAAAGTAGATAAAACTTACAACCATCAAGTGTGATTTAGTATTTAATTGTTCATTCGAGACATCTAAAGCTGTAAAAAAAAAAAAACACATTTGTTTTGTTTTATGATTTCCTTGTGCAGGAGCTGTGAAAATAGTTATATATATAAATACTAAAATTAATGTAGTTGTTTTAATTTTTTAAAATTAATGTACTTGTTTTAATTTTTTAAAATTAATGTACTTGTTTTAATTTTTTAAAATTAACTAACTAGTGATCTCATGTTCTTTGTCAATTTCTTGTCTCACAGGCTTTTACAACGCATTAGTAATTAATTAGTCCCGAAGCTCATTTCTGCCTTTGTTAAACCTAATCTAGCCTAGAAAGTGAACCTCGACTAGGTTTTGTGTTGTCTGATTGGGAAAGGGCCAGAAAGAACGGGAGGTGTTTCTGGATTTACAGTTGTTTTTTGTTTTTTCTTTTGTTTCGACGGTTAGAACTTTCCGGGCCAACTCATGCACACCTCTACTAATCCCCTTCCCGATCCGATGAACGGCATACCAACTAGTTCGGGACTATGAGAATCACAAGAAAATTATTTTCTTACGACACGATCCTAAAAATAGAACCGGATTAACTCTGGGCTGATTTACAGTTGTTGAATATAGGTATATAACGATACCCAGAAGAGACATGTGGGTCACGGCGGCATGTGGGATGTTGGTGGCGTTGTACCTAATTTAACCTAACCCCCCACCCCCCTCCAAAAGTGAATAATTGGCAAGGCACTAGGAATAGAAGTCATTTGACCCGACCTTCAAACATCTCCATCTGTATGTGTGAATTGGAGGCATATGGGCTTAGTCAGTATACACTCTGTATGGTCACAGTCCAATTCAGATCCTAACCATTAATCTGCAAATAGATAATTATCAGGTTTGTTTGGTTACTTATTAATTTTTTGCATTTTGGTTTTCGCATTTTCTACTTTTAGATGTTTGGCACCCTATGATGAAAACACATTTTTGTGAAAATGAGTTTTTGGTCTTTGGGTTTAGAGAAGAGAAGTTAGAAGTATGGGGAAATAAGTTTTTTGACTTCTGATTTTCTATTTTTCCTATGGCTGTTAACAAAAAGGCCTACATAATGTATTCTGAAAATATCTCACAAACATTACTTCTGTTGCAAAATACATTATAGATATAACTCTCCAAATGCTTTACAATTCATACTTCATTCTGGCCATAATTCAAAAGGCCAAAATGGTAAAAATCAAAATACAAAAGTAAAAATATGAGGATCCCAAACGCCCCAATAAATGAGTTGAGTATGAATCTTATTGTTGTATGTAACATGGATCTGGGGGTGCTGCTTTTCGGCCCTTGTTGGGGACCCTTTTTTTTTCCGCTCAAAACGACATCGTTTTGCTCATTTTCTTCGTACTCCACCAAAGCTTCCAAGGACCCTGTTTGAATTAAGCCAGAATAATTCAGCCATCTGGGTCCATCGCAGGCTCAACTTTTATAATTCTAACTCCTCATTTTGTAGATCCCATTGTGCATATCATCCATAAACAAAAATGAGTTTTTTTTTTTTGAAAGGCAATTTTTTTTATTAATCTTGAAATTGTTACAAAACTAATAGGACAAGGAAACAACTAACAGCTCAAAGAGCAAAATGTCAACCCAATGCGAGACCCAAACCAACGATTGGTAAGAAATCAATCGAGGTCACCCCACCTAAAAGGCATAAGCCCAACACCACATGGGTCAAAAATATCCATATATACATTAAGCACATAAAAGACACCCAAGACCCAATAAAGACCAGATAGAATGGGCCAAGCCCAACAATTCAACTCTAATTAGCCACCCTCCAACAAGGCGCAGCCGCATTAGACCCCGCAACACCACGGCCACCTGAAGAGAAACAAATCGTTGCCACCACCGTCGCCAGAACCCGGGGAACAGCCCCTATTGCTACTCCAAGAACAGACTGGCCGCCCCTCTCTAGGCCACCAACAGGCACAACAAAATCTTGCCGACAACTCCAAAACGTCCAACATCATTAACCCACAACCCAGCGACCATATCTGCTTGTTATCGCCGCCGCCGCTGAAATACCATTGACCCTGCTGGAACCTCCCACCACAGCATCACCACACGGCCAACCGACAGCCACCGAGGACCACCCAGTAGCCACCGCTTACCGGAAAAACCCCAAACACCAGTCACCATCCATCACTAGCCCTTAGGCCCGAAACCGGCACCATCCATCAATGAAGCCGGTGTGAGAGACGCAAGATCCGACATGCCGTTAGGCAAGAACAGCTGCTCCCAACAAAGCTGCCATGGCCGGGACCATAACTAATGCAAGGGGGAGGGAGGAGAGCCGCCCGCCGCACCGCCAAACGCCGCCACTGCAACCACTTGTCAAAGAGAAACAAGAGAGAGAGAGAGAGGCGTAGATCCCTCCCCTCTTGTCGCCGCCGAGAATGGGGGGGGGGAAGGAGGAAAGAGATGATGTTGGCGGCTAGGGTAAGAAGGTTTTAGAGAGAGAGAGAAACGAGAGTAGTAAATATTCTAACACTAAGGTTGAGTAAAGCTTTTAGCATCCTCAATTCTCATTTACTAAAAACAGTAGGATGATTTTAGCAAAATGAGTATGTGAGAAAAAATTGGCTTTTACCAACTTAGCTTTTAGCTAATATGAAACAAAAGCGATTTAAGCAACCAAATAAATATATATTTTTTTGAACTGGTAGCAACCAAATAATTAAACTCAACTTCTATGGAATTTCCCATTTTAACAAATGGGAAACAAACCCTAATTTTGACCCGTGGTTTCATCAATCCTTGGTAGTCAAATGTGAGAAATGGTATGGCTATCATTACCCAGTGGTAGAGCAATACAAAAACAATTACCAATTTTGGAGTATACTTTGCATATTTTTTATAGATATTTAAAAACAATTACTTCTTCTATCCTGAATTTCTTGTTCATTTATATGCATGCAATGTAATTTTCAATTGCTTATATCTTTCAATTTATAATGTGTTTTTACAATTTTGAAAACTTTATCCATATTGAATATATATAACATCATACATTTGAAAAAATAAACAATTTTTTGAGGTGCCGCGAATAGTGCAAGTGGACAACAAATTTGAGACGGATGGAGCATAAAATTTTAAAAATATTTTTAAAAATAAGAACAAATTTCATTTCGAGAACACTAAATTATGGTGAATGATTATGCACGATAACGATACAACATTGGTCGAATGATAAGATAACAACAATGTTAGAGATTAATTTTTAAATTTAGCAAAATCATTCCAAATATAAAAACTCAAATGACTTGAATTAGTTTTCAAAAAATCATCAAACAAAGATTTCTTTCATAATTCAGCCCCTCTTAATTTGACTATGGCTCCACCACGGCCATTTAACGGATGAATCTCATTTCTTTATGAATGAACTCAACATTTTAGCCTTCAGGCGCACAAAATGGATTCCAATGTTAAGCACCATAAACAGCTTTGACTTGAAATAAACCACCTTCAATAGCCTTGGTTATGGAGAAAATTATGCTCTTTTTTAGTATAAAAGACCAGAAATTTACGTCCAGGTCTAAATTTTTGCTCCTTAATTACCATTAAGGTTAAACTGAAATTTTAATTCCCGTTAAGTCTAATTACCTGTTAAAGTTACTGTTTTGCCCCAACTTCTTCAAAACAGACAATCTCTCTCTCTCTGTCCTACTAACTCTCACGTCTATAGCCTCTCTCTCTCTCTCTCTCTCTCTCTCTCTCTCTCTCTCTCTCTCTCTCTCTCTCTCAGCCACAGGAAGCTGCTCCGACGATGATCTTGCATTCTTGTCGTGCCTTTAGACGTCGCCGCTCCACTGAACAACCTCCCACTCTCGCCTTTGTCCGATTGCTGCAACATCTTCTGTTTGGATCTTGAAACCGGCCATGCCAAAATTGGGGATCTTCTTTGCCGGAAGATAGAGGGTTCCGACGAGCTCGAAGCCGCCTATGGTGCCGAAACAATAGAGAATCTAGTAAAGTGGATAGATGTGGGAACAATTTTTCGAATTGGATAATTTGGATTCTCAATCCCTACAATTAGTCGAATTGGAAACCACTGTTTACGTTTCTTCTCTTGTTTAGCTGCATTTATGAGTTTTCTATGAAGGAGCAGTAGCCTCTATTCTCTCTTACTATCTATTTATTCATTTTTCGGCGACTTGCGAATTTTTGGGTGCGAATTTTGGGTGCGAATTTTTCAATCTCCATTTTTAATGATTCCATAGTCATCTTAGGCAATTTTCACTACAACAAAAATCACGTTTTATAACATGCAGAAAACGCTATAGAAACTAATACATAGCGTTCATAAGAACGCTTTCATAGCCCCTGTTATAAAAAGTCCATACCAACGATAGCATTTTCTGAATGCTATGAATCTTCCATCAATTATAGCGTTTTAAGCATGCTATGCTTATGGTTTTACAATAGCATTCATTGAACGCTATAATCTTTATTCTAACAGTAGCACTTGTAGAACGCTATAATTGGAATTCTAACAATAACGTTTTATGTTTGTTATAAGTTGATTTTCGAACACAAGGTTCATTGAACGCTATCTTCTACATTGTATCTTATAAAGTTTATTCATTGGTAGAAACACTTTCGATAGCACACAGCCACCATTTTTCCTTTTTGGTCAAACACCACTACCATGAGATCACCAGATAAAATCCAAAGTTCAGAATACAACTGCATCTCATTCACCATCATTTGCATTCAAATTCAACCGTCAAAATACACTGCCTTCATGTGGAAGGACTCTTAAAAAAACATAAAAACTACTAAAAATTCCAAAACTTGTTCACTTTTCTGGTTACAAATGAAAGGAAATGTCAAAAAAAGACTTCTACAAATTTCCACCCGGACGTAGATCAACCAATCTGTCTTCAATGACAAGATGAGGAAGCCTCTTTTATTGAACTCAGAGACCTGCAATAATACCGATCTTGAATCAAATCAAACTTCTAGAAGACTACAAGGCATCATCAATATATACATACTCTTTTTCAACAAGTAGGAATGAACAAAAATCCGCTACCCCAGGGGGTATGTGGAACTTAGATCTGATCTCATATGCATGCACTTCGGGAACTACCCACAACGGAAAAATCAATCAAATGCGTGAAGACAGTAAAAGAATAGTCAAAGAGGACTTATCTTGTAATCGGATTACACAGAATTACAGTATGCTAGAACGATCAAGATTCAACTTGTTAGAGGCTTAGCCTTGCGTATGTGGCCCATGCTATTGGCAAGATCTTTACGGGTGCAAACCGGGAACATATTGATGTCCTTTAACACTTTCAGACGCCAAAGAACGTACGGGAAACTCAGCTGATCCCGAGAAGTGAAACGGACCACTTCATTGAACCAAAGGCACATGAATAGATTAGTCAATGGCGTATGTTCCCTCACAATAATGGAAGCTTCAGATAGAGCTGCACAAGCCAGTAGAAAGTTAACTGGGCACGTAATGAATAATTCATGTAATAGGGCAGTAAAAGCCTTGTAGGCCAACATATTGGAAATAGCCTATTGCCCCTTTGGTTACCCAACATCATCATATTTGAGTCTAAATCTAAGAAGACCACTTTTGATTGAAACTTTTGCATTAAGGGTTAAATATCTGACACAGAAAAAATCCCAAAAAAATATGGGATGCATATTACCTAGGGGATGTGATATGATATTGTTACCTTGAGATCAAGTGGGCACGTAAAAGCTTACCTTTCTTGTCATTAAACCTTTTGTCCTCGGGGAGGCCATCATGGCGATATTGACTCTATTGGACCTCAACTTCTTCAGGAAAAGCTATAGATGAACAAGCCAGTTGATCCACCACAGAGGAATGACCTGGTAAGGAAAATAAACCATGTATAAGTTACTGATACTGATTGGAGCAACCGTAACCCCTCTAAATCCAACAATACCAAGTGCAGCACCCATATGCAGATATATTTAACATAGTGCAACAAACTTAAAAAGAATACAGAAATCTATATACTCATGCTATTATTAATTCAACATCTGACCATTCTTAGACAAGGACAGTTCTATAGCAAGTATTGCGATGTTTGCATTGAACATTAGTTGAGTTCACTTAACATTGTACAAAGTAATATATTTGCATGCAAAAAGAATTAAGTGGAAAAAACCACATGCACACTACTTTGGCCTATAATGTAAAAATGGCCTCTTCTAATCGTAAAAAGTAGATAAAGGACACATTCCTCAACATGCGATAAAGGTATGGGATCCATGTCCGATATGTTTTTGACAGTCACATACACCTAGTAAGCATGTTTTGTATCAAGCATGTGGAGTAGTAGGAATTTCCCATGAACTATGCAAAAAAACTCTCTATTATGCATAGAAGGCCCAATGGCAAAGCGAACACCATTTAGCCTAGGAAATTGAAGAGCAAACATGAATAATTTGGGCTTGTCCTTTTATCCTTGAGAGGAAAACTAGATGAATTGAAAGTTCGGCCCGTCTACTTGTATTAGAGTCTACCTCTATATGTTGCACACTAGGTAGCTTTTGGGAAGGAAACATAATTTAACCAACTCGAGACATCGAAAAGTTCATGTTTCAAATCACTAAGGAGAAAACTGCGTGATTTGGACAATTAGAAACAACATAGGAATATGGTGCACTCTTGCGCAAGGAAAGATGATAAAGAAGAAAACTAATCAAAGCTCGAACATAGAATCAAATTACAAGAAGCAATGCGGATAAATTGACCTTGTTAACATAGAATTGAATGAAGCATTCATTAGTTAGCATTTTTGCACATCTGATCTATTCATTAAGCTGACATTGTTTGGGTGAAATGGGTTCACACATACATAATAAAAGAGCAAAGCTTGTGGGCCGTGGATGTTCCAAATGACTCATCATGGACAATTAGGAAGGTGTTAAGTCTTAGGGCCTTGGGAAAACCTTTGATACATTACAAGATAGGTAATGGACTGTCTACCTTCCTTCAGATGGACAATTGGCATCCAGTAGGCCCTCTGATACATTCATGTGTTTGTGCATTCGAAAATTATGTATAGTTTCTGAGTTGTCTTCGGTTGTTTTTGCCTACTACTAGGCTTGGTTGTATATGGGGTTTTTTTGTCCCCAACTCTTTGGTTGCTTTGGTTGAGCTTTTTAATAGATCAAGTACTTATACAAAGAAAAAAATGACACGTAAAACAACAAAAACACTATTATAAGTACGGCAAGTTGGAAGTATGTCAAAGCCACGTAATAAAAGCGATCACGATCACAAGAATAATGAAGACTATAAATAAGATCAGTATATCGTGTAAATTGTGACCCCAAACACTTGCAAATATGTAATAAAGTTCAATGTATATTTCAGAAAGGGAGAAACCCAGCCATGGCCATCGAGGAAGGGCTCCACGATACCAAGGCAATGGTGGGATCTCTCTAGGAAATTTTGTTGTCCACACAGAGCTTGAAACTCAGACTTACTATTCTTTCCGCTATACCACCCAATACCAAAGAAAGGTGACGTTACTAGAGTCCATATCGTAAATATTACCACAATTGTACCAAATGGCAAGTCTTTGAAGTGGCCTTGTAGGCAATTGCAATGGTATTAAGAAAGCAGAATGAGAAACAGGGGACCACAAAAGAGGCTTCCAGTCAATAATAAATTTCTCACCTGCCAAGACAAGAAAAGAAATTTTGACTGGTGCATTTTCAATAGAAGTTCAAATGCCAATACCAATATTGAGTTGTTTGGACAACACGATCGGGATGATTGGCAACAAATATATCGAAACAAAAAAAAAAAAAAACAATATATACACAACAAACAAAAATCAATTTCCTAATTTTCCTTCACTCAGGTTAATCCAAGAATTCGTTTCCCTAGGATGATCAACAAGACAGGTTGAGAGAAAGAAAAGAAGAAAAAAAAAACGAATCTTGAGCTGCAAACAAACAAAATGGGATTCGTCTGAACATTTTTTGGATTTTCCAAATGAATTTTAATAACGATTTTAGTTTGATTATACTAGAGAATTAAGAAAAAAATTCTATGATTCCTGCTTGCATCAAACAACTGCTAAAAGCTTCTAACCAAACCTACCTCCAAATCAAGTAATGAGATTCTTCTTAAAAGGCCTAACTAATATTCTAAGAACTCATATTCTAAAAACTCGTACTCTCTAATATCTATTGAACCTTTTTGGTTCCATAGGTAGGATAATCTACATACAGAGCAAGAAAAAATAGGAATGGGTAAGCAACTTTTTTCACCGTTCGAACCAATGCTATATGGTCATCGTGAGATACTCAATTAGACATAGCCCTAAATGTGAATCAATTAGAAAAATCACCAAATTTCCAGGAAATAAGATAAAGCCCGTAAGTACAACATTCTTGTATTTGGCCAGATAAGTGCAAAATCCTAGAATCACCTACTTCAATGAAACATAAAGCCCTAACAAGAATCATTAAACCATATAAGTGCATTCTTTGCAAATCCCCAAATGATATCACATGCTATTATGCTAATGAATGCAAATTAAAACCCTAGCCTTGTATTCAGCCAAGACCTAAGGAAACTATCAAATCAACCTTGGTTAGGGCTTCATCAAATATGGCTTCATTCTTGTCTGAGGGGGAGTGAGGGAGCAGAAAAACAATCAAGTTTGGTCAACGATAAGTATGGAAGAGTACCCATTAGCTTTTGGAAAAAATCGAAAAAGCGAACATACCTGAAACGCTTATGGCGAGGACAAAACGTTTGAGAAGTCTAATGGTGAAGACAAAACGATTAAGAAATCTGGTACACAGAGAAAACGATTGAGAAGTCTGCACACAGGGAGCACGATTGAGAAGAGACGGGAAGAGAGAACAGAGAAACGATTGAGAGAGACAAATTGAAAATCCATCCAAAGTTCCAAACTGACCATGATTGCGAAACCTAGGGTTGGTCTGAAAATTTCAGAGAGATTCGAAATTTTAGAGGCGTGTGAAAAAATCAGAGGATTCGAAATTTCAGGGGGGGAGTGAAAATTTTGGAGGGCGTCGAAGTTTTTGTGGGGCGCTAAGGACAGGCGCCTATTATTTGGGTGAAGTCCTTTGGGTTGAAGTTGAACGCTATAGTTGGTAGTTTGAAATGCTATAAACTCTTTCCGTGTATTTGGAACGCTATATTAGACCTTCCCTCTGCCTTCTAACACCAGGAATGCTATTGTTGCTTCTTTATGATAACATTCTTAAAAGAACGTTATTAGATTATGCTATTAAAAGGCATATTTCTTGTAGTGTTTATCCAGTAAAGACTAGTGGAGGAGTTCAATTTCACAAAGATCGGAAAAATTTGCAGTCTGAAATTCCTTCAATTTTGGGTGCGAATTTGTATTCTCCCGAGGTGCGAATTTGTATAGTGGGCGTGATTGTTGGACTTCTTCTCTACTTCTAAGCTTTCCTCTTCAAGGTATTACTCTAATTCTTCCCCTTTTTGCTCAAGTTCGCACCTGAGAATTTGTATTTTT
Organism: Vaccinium myrtillus; assembly: GCA_016920895.1. Taxonomy (NCBI): domain Eukaryota; kingdom Viridiplantae; phylum Streptophyta; class Magnoliopsida; order Ericales; family Ericaceae; genus Vaccinium; species Vaccinium myrtillus. The sequence continues at coordinate 12,156,017 of CM029281.1, read as the reverse complement.
TTCAAAAACATTTGTGGGAAAATTCGCATTCGAATTTGGGAATAACTACTAGACCACAGTCATCACCATCGCCGCCTCATCGACCTTCGACAACGAACCCCATCACCTTTATCTTGAATTTGAGACCTCCATCGTCAAAGTGATCGTGGAGGTCGTCAGCGCTCTCCTTCGCCCACAGGTAATTTTTTGAAACGTTTGTTCTTCGTCTTCGTCTTCGTCTTCGTCTTCGTCTCCGTCTCCGTCGCCGTCCGATCGACGGTTGTACGGCTGGATTTCGACCTTTTCTAATCCCTGTGGTTGTACGGGAGGAGCTAGTTTTCTGGTCTTGATAGAGGAGAGAGAACACGAACGGTGCCTAAGGCTATTATTGGTATTTGCTTTTGTTTTTACCTTACGCGTGCAAATTGAATTTTTGCTAGACCCGGAAGGAATAATGAGTCCCCTACTAGACCGGCCCGTAAATTCCTCATAAAAGACTAGGCTTTTGCATGGAAGGGCCCAATTGAGATTCGTTGTCATCCTCAGATACGAACCGTGTGTTTTGGGCCTGAAATAAGGTTGAGTCCAGGGACACTACAATTGCAATTGACCCGACCGGACCCAACAGTCTCTCTCCATCGAATTGATTTGCACTTTTGCAGTAATCTTCTCTTGCTCTCTCTCTTATATCAGGTAAGTTTTGTAGATTAGGGTTTTCGGTTCTTGTTATGATCAGAAAAATTGGGATGTAAAATTCACGTCCAACAGGCTAATTAGTGTGTTCAAAACACTAAAAAAACAGTTCTGTAATCCTACTTTATGTTCAATCTTTTTTATCAAAAAGGCGACCCGGGCTGGGAAACTTGGGCTTCTAGTTCAAAGTTGATGTATCTATATTTATGAGCTGGAAGATTCTGAGTTCGAGTCAATAGAGAAGCATCACCGATTCACCAGAAACACAATCCTTTTAATGCTATTTGTGAAAAGTAAAAGTCAAACAGGCTCAAAGTATTATGTTTTTTTCCCCGATTAGCAAAATAAATTTATTAATTTTCAAAAAGAATACAAAGATTAAATGGACCAAGGGCACACCGGCGAAAACGCCACTTAAGATCCAGAAAAAGGGAGGCAAGAGGCCAACCAAAAAACCCAAGCCACAAAACCCCAAAAGAGACCCCATCTAGGCCAAAACAACCCCAACTGAAGCACCCACACTAGAAATCCCAAAAACAAACAACCAAATACGAGAAATACCACAAAGTCTTAAAGACAAAAAAGAAAAAACAACACCCTTATTGATCCAAAGATTAAAATTCCAAAGAGAGACAAACGTTGTCATCCAAATCTTCATAATCCCAAGCATCATCTTTCAAATTATCAAGAACAGAAGCCTCCATTTTAGCTATATCCTCCTTCTCTAATTCAACAAGCTTCTTTAAATTCCCCCCCCCCAATTTAACTGTCAAACAAGCAATCGAATCCATCATCTTACTCGCTTGCTTAATAAGGTGAAGTTTTGTTTTGAATATCACAGGAAGATAGAGAAGAAGAAAAAGGCTCAAAGTATTGTGTTAGGCACACATTAATGGGCAAATAGTTATTCAGATTTATATGAACAAATTATTGAGTTTAAACTCCAAGGGATTGGCCTGGTAGTCAAGACCTGAGATTTAGGAGTTTGCTTCTTTTTAAGGTATCAGGTTCGAAACCTCTCATGTGTTATTGTTTTCATGTCGAAACACCGAAAGAAACCACAAGCGCCTGGTGTGGTTAGTGAGATGGGCGTGTCAGGACTGTGCGTTACCGTCCGAGAGTGATGAAGGCATGTGAGCCTTTCTGACTTCGTTAGAGCGATTGCGTGCAACCCTCAAAGGGTAGAGTTGCTATATGGTACGTGATTTGCCTACGAGTGAGGACTTAATAATTTCCCAACCATTGTGGAAAATTGAGAGCAACGAGATTAAACGAAAAGCCAACTTTTTTTTTTAATGAAAATTAACAAAAGTGGGATACAAAAGGTCAATAACAAGACTAAAGCTAAGTTAGGCTCGTTGAATGACAAGAAACAAAAGAACTCAATGGTGTTGGAGGCTTCAACGGGGTTGAATGGCTGCAACGTATTGAAGATCTTTGAGTGTAAGTCGAGAGACTTGGATTGATTTTTTAACCGTGAGGTTGATGGTTGTGGAACCCTTTTCCCATCTTCGATTCTTCCATTTATAGGCATAAAGTTGAGAGTGTTGAACTTTAGCGCCAATTCCATCCTTGGCCGAGATGCTGACACGTAGCTTTCTCAACTACTGCTCTCATTTTGATGCTGCCATGTGTCCCATGCCTTCATGTTTTCCCTCCACTTGTAGTAGTTGTTGGCGGTTAGTGGAAATTGTACCCCTATTTTGGTGGGCAAAAAGGCCGATAGCCAACCGCCAAGCCTCCTACTTTTAAGGGTAGTGGGATCATGGGAGATCGGATGGGGTCATGGCATTACGCCATGTGGCATAACCGCCCTCCTTCTTCCTTGCTAACAAGATTTTTACTTTTATTTTCATTAAGATTATTTGATAATTAGCTTCCTTTATTCTAGGAGAAGATAATAACAAACGGTTTCCTTTTATCCCTTCACATTAGTGGCCATTTTTATCCAAACACGGCCTTAATGTATTCCAGGAACTCTCTCGGCCTCAATCCCAGAACATGGGCCTTATGGGTCACGACCATTTGCAGGCCTTCTTATTTTCTAGCCCATGAAGCCTAATCTGAGTCTTTTAGGCTTGGTCAAGATTTTGTGCCAAATTTGGGTGTAAAGAGCTATCAACTCCTTTGTGGCCAATCTATATGAAATGTAGTGGACCAACAAATGGGTTGGCCATTCGGGCTGGGCAGCCAAGCCCAACTCAATGCAGGCCTAAACTTCGCAATGACCAGAATTAACGACCATGCGGGTCCCCTGATCCGAACATAATAAGGGTGCCGAGTTATCGGATCTGGCCGCATATAACAACACTTTATGGATCATAAACATTTCAACATCCACCTATCTGGACTGGCCATGTGGCACGATCATGGTTTAGTTGTGTGGCTAGCTCACGTGTTGTTAGATAGCAGGTATGTTGGCAAAGTGTGCCGGTACGGGAAGATTCGGTCCGGCCACGTGTCACAATCTAAGTCTTGCCACGTGACGTGGACGTACAATGGCAAGATACCCACCCGAGGTGCAGTCTGGCAATGTGGCACCCATCGAGCTCCACCATGTCGCATGGAAGTACAACGTACATCTTGAAAGCGTTCTTGAATGTTCGGTTCGGCCACATGTGCGGTGTCTAGTCAGAAGGTGATGTCGGCAAAGAGGTTGTCGGTGTCGTCCCCATGGCTAGAGGCTGGCACGTTAAATCTGACTCCTTTCGTTTCGAATTTCTTGTCTATTTACATGCATGCGTTCCAATTTTCAATTGTTTATATCTTTCAATTTGTAATTTTTTTTTTATAATTTTTGAAAACTTTGTTTAATTAAATAGAACTCATCGCGAACTGTCAAATGAGATCCATGTTGAATATATACAAAATTATACATTTGAAAATATAAACAATCATGAATAGTAAAAAGTCTTGTTTTAGTGAAAGAAATTTGGGACAAAGGGAGTATGGGGTATCTTTCTCTCCCTCACTAAGCTCTGTCTTTTCCTTCTCATTTAGAAACTCTTTAGCCATCGAGATGCTGGCGAGGCACTCTGTGGTTCCCTTTTTTTTTGCGGAGTCATGTGTGAGAGGGTTAGAACAAGATCCGACTTGAGGAGCTCAACCCATAAAAGTCCACCCACATCGGAGTTTTGCTCCGGCTTCAATTATGCTATCAGCTAGTGGACGGTGGAATTAAGTGGCACGACCAATTGAAGAGCGTATAAGCCAACCCGGACACTTGGATTATAGTAAAAAAAAAAAAAAAAAAAAAAACAATAACTGAGGTTACCATTGACTTTTTTACTCTTAGTAATTTGTTTCAAGAGATTACTCTAATCATTTGGTGGTTTGGGCCCCCTCTCACCGATTTTCTTGGTCGTTTAGAACATGGGTATCATCACTTTTAGTTCATTGTCACACAGCAGTGACCACACAAAAGTCATGTGTTTTTGTTTCGAAGTAGGTAGGCGTATATCCCAACCAAAAACCTCCTCAGAAAACACAACAGAAAAGCTAAGACCCGGAAAAAAATACACCGAAAATACCCAATCCACACACTTTGTGTGTGGGTTGGGTATTTTCGGTGTATCTTTTCCAGGTATGTATTATTACTCAAAACACAAATATCAGTCATGTTCAAATTAAAAACTTTTTAATTTGTGTACGTTATTCAAACAATCAAGATATTTCTTGTTGAAAGAAGATAAGCTTTAGTGATGGTGTTGGACAAAAAAATCGCATTCGTCTTGCCAATAATGATTAAATGCTTTGTACTCCCTCTGTCTCATTTTAAATGTCTACTATATAAAGTCGTGTCATTTTGACTTTAAAAGAAAACATATATCTAGATATTTTTTTTTCAAAAATTTTTACACCATTCAAAAATACTCGTTGAGATCTTTTGAATGGTACCAAAAAAAAAATTTAAAAAGTTGTTCCGAAAGTATTTTATTTTTTAAGGTCAAACTTGCACGGTCTCCCGTAGGATACATTTAAATTGGGACGGAGGAAGTACATGGTTTAGTGAGCGTAATGGTCAGGTCTCATCTCTTCCACTCGAGTCTTCCAATTGAAACATTGATATTAATAGTCCAGTGTTTTCAAATAAGGTGGGAAATGTACGTGTTATTTTTTTAATTTTATAAACCGTACAGAGATACGTATAATGTATCCTAAAATACATTGACCATTAAAATATATAAAATTATAAATTAGAAAATATTTATAGTTAATAACACTAACAAATTATACATCTATTACTAATATTCAAAAATTAAGATTCAAAATTTCTAGTCAACTAGGGTATTATCACATAGAGGCTTCTTGAAAGCCTAATTATGGGGAAAGGAAGAAGAGTTCTGATATGATTCAAGAAAAATGCAATTGAATGATGATTCTTTCTTCTATTTAAGTCCTCCATTGAGGTTTGATTTCTTCCAAATTGTTTGAATGTCGTTATAATTAGATCAAACAACTTAGATTAATGCATTTGGAGCTCTACTTTTTATAATAAAATCCGATTTTTTTCCAATTACTTATCGAGTCGGAGTACACATGCAGTGGTGGAGGTATTCATGGGCCAATGTGGGCCTGTACCGACAATGGAGTTTTTAAATTTTTCATGGCTATTATAGTTTTTTTTGTATTTTTTTTTGTAAACGTTGTTAACTGTGATGTGGGATTATGAATATACATTCATACAAATATATATATATGTATATCAGAACATATCCTGTGAGGGCTCCCTCACAAAAAAAAGTGCGGGAAAACAGTTGTGGACCGTTGGATCCCATGCCCTTCACGCGATCCAACGGCTAACAACAATATATATATATATATATATATACACACACACACACTCTCTGTCAAGGATCCCGGATTTCCCGGACCGAAGCGTTTTGATGCTTTTCCCAATTGTTTTTGGGAAATCCGAGCCGTCCAATGTGTTCAAAAGGTGTTTTCCAAGGCCCACGCGGGAAATCTTCAAAAAAAAATACCGGGAAGGGCTTGATCCACGCAGTTTTTCGCAAAAACTGCATATTTACAAAATTGCGTGGATCAAGCCCTTCCCGGTATTTTTTTGAAGATTTTCCAGCGCGTGGGCCTTGGAAAACACCTTTTGAACACATTGGACGGCTCGGATCGTCAAAATTTGATCCGAACTATGAGATCGGACCCAAGGGTCCCGGACAGAGAGTTCCTCTATATATATATATATATATATATATAGGAGAGCTTCTAAAACGGGATTCCCGTTTCCGGACCTCCATGATCCAAATATTTTTTTGACGATCCGATCCGTCCAATGTGTTCAGAAGGTGTTTTCAAGGGTCCACGCGGGAAATCTTCAAAAAGAAATACGGGAAGGGCTTGATCCAAACAGTTTTCGCAAAAAATATATATTTACATTTTTTGCGAAAAATGCTTGGATCAAGCCCTTCCCGGTATTTTTTTTTGAAGATTTCCCGCGTGGACCCTTGAAAACACCTTCTAAACACATTGGACACACACAAAATGTAAATACATAGTGTTTTTAATGATGTAAGTTCATATTGGCGTATTATTTTAGGGGGTTTCAACGAATATTTGCGCAGAAATACCACTCAAATTCATCGAATCGCGAGGCTTCAGATATTTAAGTATTCGCTTATTATGCAAAGTGTTGTGCTTAGGCTTGTGCTAATGTTGTTAATTAAATGCAAAGTACTTGGCTGGTGTGCTTAGATTTTTACTGATTTACTTGATGTAGAGCACTGGCTACTTAAATTGATTTTCTTACAATCCTATTCTTACTCTGACTCTTTTCCGATATGAGAACATTTTGTTAATCAACATGTTTCAATTAGATGAGCTTATATACGTTAGTTTATTAAATTTTGGGTTAGCACAGGGCAGATTAGATTCCTGGTTCTATTATTGATGGTGCCCACAATGCTCCTCATTCCTCGCTACGCCACCGTACTAGAATATCGTATCACTGGATTTATAAACAATAAGGATACGACGTTGGATACGTACATATGTTGTATCTAGGTTATTAACAACTACAGATACAAAATTAGCAGCAAATTTTTCATTTTTTTAATATGAGAAACCAGAAACAATTGACGGATGAAAATAAAAGGAAAGAAGAGGGTTTTGGACGGTGCTGATTTGAACATTGACCGTTTACAAAACCCGAATCCCCAAATTCAACAAAGTCTCAGATTGAGAAAAACTTGGGTGCTGGTTGGGTATCATATGGCACTACTCAGCGCACATCTGGGCCGTTCAAAAGTGTTTTGAATGGTCCAGATTTTAGAGAGAGAAAGAGGAGAGGAGAGAGGGAGAAGCTAAATCTAAGCCGTCCAAAACACTTTAAGACGGTTGAGACGCGCGCTCGAGCATCACGTGTGTGGTACCCTATTTGCACCAAAAGTTTTTGCTATTTTTTGTGGTTGGGTAGTGGAGCATTGCACGATCACAATCTATGATTTGGAGTAGGTAAACTTCCTTTGAAAATAATTCAAATGGATTATTTTGTTTTTATTAAAAAAATTACATTTGTTAATTTTGTGATTATTTATTTGGATTATTGCCTCATCTCAACGAGAGTAATCTAAAGAGTAAAAAATTGCGAACCAAATTAACATTTTTGTGAATAAAACCACAAAAATAATCTAAAACAGACAAATCCAAAACACTTGTCTGTTTTGGATTTTCTTTATTTAGTATTTTTTTTGAGATTTTGATCATAATTTTTCATTTATTAGATTACTTTCATCATCGAGACAAACTAATAATTCAAAAAAATAAATGCAAAACTAATAAATGTTTGGAATTGAATAAGGACAAAAATAAATATAGTATTAATTTTGCCAAAGGAAGATTTGGTTTCTTATTTCATGATTGAAATTACTTGAGTTTTTCATTTGTTAAAACCTTATTCACCAACAACTCTCATTTGGTAGAAATATATTAATTTTGCCAAAGGAAGATTTGGTTCTTATTTCATGATTGAAATTACTTGAGTTTTTTATTTGTTAAAACCTTATTCACCAACAACTCTCATTTGGTAGAAGCACCTAATGAAGTCCACAACTTTCAGAAACTTTTCCACGAAGATCCTCTCTCTCTCTCTCTCTCTCTCTCTCTCTCTCTCTCTCTCTCTCTCTCTCTCTCTCTCTCTCTCTCTCTCTCTCTCTCTCTCTCTCCCCACACATGCCAAAACTTTTCTTGTGGGGCTGACCGCTAATGAAGGAAAATGTGAACTTCAGCCCTTAGGGCAAATGATAATGTGTAAAAATATCCAAAAAAATGTATTGATATTCGGGAATGGGGACTCTACTGTCCTCACGGCACGGCAGGGCTTACCAACTCCTAAAACTACGTCATTTTGGGAGGTTTTAAGGTTCCTACGTGCGTTGCTAAACACTCATTTGATTTATTGATTTTTTTAGACCCATTTCAGATTTCATAAAGATGACTCAAATTGCTCATTAATCATTAAATATTTTTTTTATGAGTTTTTGCAAAAAATTTGCTCAATTCGATGTCAGAAAGAGTTTTTTTTTAATCATTTTTTTGGGCCTAAAAAAATAAATAAATCAAATGAGGGTCAAACGAGCTTTAGCGACATAGTTAAGGACCCCTTAAAACTCCCAAACGACGTAATTTTGGAGGTCGCCGCGCCCTACCTATCCCAGGGGGACAGCAAACAATGGGGGAATCAAGAATCTAATAGGCTAATTCATATGGAAATATATATATATGGGCTAACCCATATTAATTTTTTATTGGACAAAATTTTTACACTTAAATTTTTAGTGTTTTTTTTACTTTACCCTCGGCTAAAGCCCACCCCACAGTGTGTAGCTCCGCCCCTGACAGCAAATTAAATCCATGGTTCTTGATATCCGTGAAATGTGTATTGATACATGAATTTGTTTGTTATTATATGTATGTTATCCTTCACCTGATTAGCAGAGATTAGCAAGACCCATTAATGAAATTCTTGGACGGCTCAGATTAGGCCAACTATTCAGCTTCCGAAATCCTTAAATCATGCGATGTAGTCTTCCTCAAAACAAAGATGCTTTCCACTGCTCTGCCCAATCAATCCGGCATGCTACGGCGACTCCGACGCGGGCAATTCGAGCTTAAGCTGTTGACCTCTCTCGGCTCTGTGATTGATTTAGGATTTTCCTCAACGAAAGGAATTAGAAAAATAAAAATTATGACTTTTACCTAATTTTTTAAAATTAGACCCTTTTAGCGGTCATAGTTATCTTTGGCTATATTATTTGTATGTCATTCATATATCATCTCTATCATTTGCAATTGCATACATACATATCTGCCGTAAGGTAAGGAGAATATATCTAACAAACAAAGGGCCCAGGCAAAACCATTTGAAAGGTCTTATCTGGAACATCAAGAAACAAGTGGCAAACACTCGCTAAAAAACAAAGAAACAAGTAACCTAATCTACAGGTGTTTTGGGTTAATAATCTTCGTGGATTAATTTTGTCTTTAAGAAACAAAAAAAAAATGCAGTTGTTAGTTTGGTTTTTGGATTATTGTTTTTTGATACAGGTGTTTTTAAAAAATTTGTCTTTATCGAAAAAAAAAGCTAGTTTGTTTCGAATTATTTGTCTTTAATAAACTTTTTCCGCGTCTGGAATAGTATAATTTTTTTTTGATTAGTAGTAATAATCTAATCTACAACCAATAATCCACGTGGAAAAATTTAACGCAGAACTAATAAATACGAAAAAAAAATTAAATAAATACGCAAAAAAACTTTCCATGACTAATAAATCCAGACTTTCCACCAACCAGACACGTGGGCGTGTTTGGATGGTTATCCTATTTTGGTTTTCTCCTTTCAATTTCTACCTGTTTGGATGAGTTAGGGGGTGTTTGATGGACATGTTTTTGTATTTTCTACTTCTTGGTTTTAGCTTTTGGGTGTTTGGGAGCCACTTTCCAAAACACATTCTGATAAAATGGGTTTTCAATTTTGATATTAGAGACCAAATGAGAAGTAAATCAGAGGACTTTCCATGACTAATCTCCAGGACTTTCAAAACAGACACCTTTTTCAAAATGCATTTTCCATTTTTTTTAAACACTCCTTTATTTTCAAACACATTCTGTTTGGATAATTTAAAAAACAAAAAGGCAAAAAAAAAAAAAAAAAATTTGAAAAGCTAATGAGGCTCCCAAACACCCCTACTCAAAATGTGGTTTGGAAAATGTATTTACGAATTCTAGTGTTGGAGAGCACTTTCCAAAGTCAGAACTGTAAAATGTTTTTGGTTTTCATTTTTTACTTTTTCATTTTGATTAACATAGAGTAAAACACCATAATGTATATGCAGCTCCAAAGTCTCCAAAACAATACTTTCAAACACTATTCCTTTTTCAAAATGCATTCTACACGTATCTTTCAAACATTACACAAATTCATAATACATTTTTATCATAATCCAAAAAGGCAAAGTGCAAAAAATGAAAAAATGAGGCTCCCAAATGCTTCCACAGTGACACCTGGGCCTCCTGATCCCAACCGGTCACAAAAATAGGAAAAGAAATATGCCAGAGGATAGACTTAAAACAACAATTTGTGGCAAAAAGAGCCAAAGAGCAAGACCAGAGTGGCTAGAAGGGACAGGACTCAATTAGTCAAAGACTTCCCTGGTTATGGTTTTCTTGGACAAATTAGTGACAGCAGGTCCAACAACATTTGACAAAAATAGATAGATACCAGCATTTCAAACATTGTCAAACACTTTACCATGCGTACATTTGACAAGCTTCTCACAAATATTTAGCACTTCAATACATCGGATTAATTTTCATATCTGCCCCTCATACTATATCCGCCCAAAACTAATCCGAACCGACCCGTAAGTATCAAACAGCAGTCAGCTAATTCATTTGTACTTAAAACTAAGAATAGTGACAATCAAACCCGGAAATGATACGTGTTTAAGAATAAAATAGCTCAAGAAAAGCCATGGACAATGTACCAATTCCCAGGATCTCCTAACTAAAGAAACTACACTGCATTGAGACGTAGTATATGACTTGAAGTGTCGATACAAATTTGTACACATTGGCGTACTAGATTCAACATCGATTCTCAGTCCCTTCAAAAAAAACCTTCGAAGAAATTTTGAAGGCGTGAATTTACCAATTAAGGTAATACAATAGAGCTGAGAATCACAATAATGACAAATGGTAAAGTAAGAAAAAGAGGTTCTCATCTGTTGGTTTATGTCTGTACTTCACTGATCTCACCTTCCCTACAAACACCCACATCCACCACCATGCTTGTTCGCTTCGAGCTCAGGATCCTGCAACAGTTTCTACGTGGAGACTGCCGATACAAATCAAGGAAAATCCAATTAAACCTACATTCCACGTTACTTTAACTAAAGTCATCAGTATGACCCACATTCAATATAAACATTTCAAGACACTCGCATTTCATTTGGAAACAACTTTGTTGAAGTGATTCGCAGCCAAAAACCGTTTCTATGAATTCCAGCACGAGATTAGAAAATGTTCCTCCATGTCGGTTTGTATTTGGATCTTTAATTGTGAGGGACTTTGTGAAGGAAAAGAAAAGGCAAGGAACATAAAATCTTTTAAGAGTTGTGGAGAAATTACTTTAAATTACGTTTTCTCTTCAGAAATCCAACATTCAAAGACAACCTAATGATATTCTTAAGGTTGCAATTGCTTACCAAAATGGATAATGTAGTATAATATAGAAATTCAGGGTCACGATTATTCAATAACATTGCTTACCCTATCCCATAGATGAGGATCAGGTTTTTTGTATACCACCACTCTTTCAAGGTCAGCAGGATCTGGCATCTTCCATCTACACAAAGGATGAGGAACGCGATGCCTATCATAATTGCTCACCGTTTGGTTTGTGGAAGAATCTAACCTTGCTTTTGACATGTAGAACACAAAGGGCTTCTGACAAGGATTCCGAGCTACTGGCCTCGTGTTAAATGCGTAGGCCATGTAATCGGCTCTCTTATACCAATTCAAGAATGTCCTCGATGGCATTTCTATTTCCCGCGGCGATAAAACCCCGCGAATAACTTGAACCGCGAATCCCCATGATACAGATACTGTCCACTTCTTTTCACTGTCATAGCAAATAGATTGTTGTATGATACCTGCTGAATCGAGCTTCACTGGAATTTGCAGCCGCTGCAGGGCTTCTACTTGAGTCACATTAGGGAAAATAGGCTCCACCACATCGAGGTGGTGCATTGACACCAATGGTGCAACTGGGTGTGCCGCAAGGAGTCCAAAAAGGTTCCCGTACACATCATACTGCATTGCCAGCCAAACACAACAGAATCAATGTTAGGACTTGGCAAAGAATAACCACCAATAACCCTTCATGGAACTATGTTCATACGCTCCAAAATCTTCAACTTCAAAAACTTTAGATTTCCACTTATCAAAACTTTTCACTAGCACTTCCCTAAAACTGGTTCCAATCAGATGCATTGAATTGTCAAAGTTTGATAGACCCAAGTTAGGGACTATTGAACTTGCATCATATTTTGTTCAAACATAAAAACTTGCATCATCTAGTAAAGTAGACACAATGTTTATGTTCCCAATTTTGAAACCGATAGTTTACTAAAAGAATATTCATTTAAATTTCTCTCTCTATAAGACTTAGCTATGATGAAAGAACAAAAACAAGTATACAAAGAAGTGATTAAAGAGAATCCCTTCTTTGACAAAATGTCAATTACATTTACAGATCGAATGAACTTTTCCAAAACACCCTTCGGCACCCCTCAAATTTGGGCCATCCAAACATGTTTAGGACAACTGAGATCGGATCGGCAAGCCCTGCCATCCCCAAGGGACGGCAGAGTCCCCGAGTTCCTGTAGTACTCGATTCAAATTTTATTTTCAGACGAAAATAAATTTCCAGCAGCACATTTCCTGTAACCATTTGAATTCAAGTGGACTCACTTTGGCTCAGTAGAACCTTGAAATTTCTATAGATCCAAGTTAGGACTGGTCAACTTGCATCAAATAGCAACCCTAGGTAAACTTGCGTAAAAAATGGTAAAGTTCACATGATGATTACGTCGCATCAAATTCCAGCAATTTACTGAGAATTAGACTAAAGAACAAAAACATTAGTGATCAAAGAGAGCTTCCGCTTCACAGACAAAATGCTGAAATTCAAAAGCACCATCCAACTATATTTTCCTACATAATTGGGACTTCTAGCACAAGCAGAGATTCAGTCCAGAAGTAATTCCCAAAGGGAAAAACCCCAGTTAACCAAAGTTGCATTGTACGAGGAAAGCAAGAAGTTAGAAGCCTATGGGTAACTGAAGCAAACAAGGCGAGTGGGTTTGTATTGCTCTACTCTAGGGGAAATCTTTCTCCTTTCTTTATAATCTCATTTGGATAAGAATACATATTGTGGAGACTCATCCTTTTAGGACAAGAATTCAGACAAAATCCCACTTCCCACAGGAGAACCGGTGTCTTATTGCAGTGTAAGCCAAACCAAACCAAGAACAAAAAATCGCAAACAATATAAAAGCTCCAAAATTGGAAAGCAAATACACCCACCAGAACACGGAACTTCAAAAGCACCCAAAAGCAACAACACCCGCAACCAAAAACTACTTGAAAACAGAATAGGGAGTTAAAAAAGTAGCAGTTATCCCGCAGCAGAATCGGTTGGACTTCACTGCGTTGTCAGAGAAACAAGGCGCACAAAATGAAAAGAAAACCAACACCACCCAAACTAGAAATGAAAACAAAAATGACCCAAAACAGCTTGAAAAACAGGCATATACTAAAACCGAAAACAAAACAAGAACACCAAGAATTGAAACGCCAAATCATCCAACACCAAAAACCCCAAGAAACAAAGCAGCAAAAGCACCCAAAACCAAAATCACCTAGAAACCAAAACTGCCTCAAAACATGGGGTGGACTTACAGCAATGACGGCAAACCAGAGACCAAAAACTGAAAACAAAACCAGTAACACCCAAAATTGAAAGAGTAATGCAATGGTGACCGTATTAAGTAACAGTATCTTGGTGACCATGCGTTTTGTCATTGCCGTGGCCATCTGTTTCACTGGTACAACCACAAAATCTCATGCTTACGCTTTCTCGTCCACTCAGGGGGGTGTGGGCACACCTGCGTGGATTACAGGTATATCGTGCAATCGTCCCAAGGCAGCATAATGTATGTTTTGTTATCATTGCATTGGTAATATGTGCTTCACGGAACATTTGTAGACACAGATGACATAACGTGATTGCGGTCACCAAAGTTTCAGTGAAATTGAAAATGAAAATCACCCAAACACAGCTTTGACAAATACTAACTGAAAGACAAAAAACAGGCCGACCTGGTGGAAACCGAGTTCTCTAGTGAGTGGGACACCGAGTTCAGCCATACAAGCTTGCATCCGATCATCCGAGGCAAACAGCCCAGGGTACCTCTGAATACACCTGTCCTGCATCCTCTCTACCGCTTTGGCCAACGGATAACTAATCGCAAACCCACCTCCCCCAAACGCCATACTGTAAGAGAAATAAATATTCTGCATATGACTCTCCGACAAACCCCCAACATAATAATACTCCCTATAATCGTATTTCGCCAAAACCCTAACCAAATTCTCCGTCACAAAAACGGTGTCGTCGTCCCCCATCACAAACCACCTTATCTCGTCTTCTCCCTCATTTTTCCTTCTACCGACAACCGTGCGAAAAGTTTCTGACACGATCCTCGAGATGCGGATGGCGGACCGGTGGCCCTGGCGATTCGAGTAGGCGAAACGGGTGGTGTCTTCTGATACTCTGACGCTTGGGAGGTTTTCTTCGGATCGGGTTTGGACCCGGCTGTCGACCCAGACCACGCCGCGCATTTGATTCGGTTTCCACCAGAGTTTGATGTAGTTTTTGCGCTTGTCCCACAGCTTGGCTGAACCGGCAATGCCGAAGACGATGTGGTTGAGTTTGAGCTGCTGGTCCGACGCCGACGTCGTCGGACGGTGGTGGGGTTGGAGTGGGGGAGGTTGGGGGTCACGCGCCGTCGTGTTGGGAGGCGATTCGAGCAGAGAGACGTGGGTTCTGAATAGTGGGTCGTCGTCGCATCTTTGGGAAGGGGAGGAGAGGAGCTTGAGAGTGTAGATAACGTAGGTGACGGAGACGAAGAGGATGATGTAGGACATGAATCTGGGCATGATGGGTCGGTTGTTCGGGCCTGGAACCATAATGGGTACCTTATCCGAATCTTTATTGATGAATTTCATTGGGTCTGTTTATTTTGTTGGAGAAAATCTGGGTGGGGTTTGTGATGGAGGGATGTGCAGCAGATCTGTGGTGTGAGTAATGGGGGATCTGAAATTTTTTGTTCGTAGAGGAGGAGGGAGATGAAAAGTTGTATAGGGAGGAGAGTGGGAAGAGGGAAGAGTCTCAGAAATCAGAGGGAAGCAGCGTGCATTGGTGACAGGTAGCACAGCCTCCCCAATTGGAGTTCGGAGGTATACGGCCAAGAATACGTATATGTCATCATGGATTTATACGCTTGTAAAATAGTAGTACAAATAAAAAGCAGGCTTTTGGATATACGTTTGAGATCCAAAACTCCCCCAAAAAACCGGGTGAAAATCGTGGGCCCCAGTTCATTTGCTGGGTTTGGAAACCCAAACCTCTCCCCCCTCATCGTTTTCACCCCCTCTCCCTATTCTCGCGTATCCCTTCCTCTCCCTGATAATTTTCGGGCACCCTCAGGGCTCCCCAAAAATTATCCCGCTGAAGACCCCGTGATTTTTGACGTTTCTAGCCCTCCTTATCCCCCTTGAGCAAGCCTCAGACCTCCATCTCTGTGTGGCAGCCATTACTTTGACCAAAGGAGAGTGCGATTTTGGGCGATTTTGGGCGAGGCTGCGATTCGGGCGAGTTCGTTTATATCTCGATTTTTGCACTCAGGTATGGGTTACGAACTACATTTTCCGTGGGTGTGAGTATGGATTTCGTTGTTTTTAATGCTTTCTGTCGATCTAGGGTTTTCAGATCGACTGGGTTGAGTCGATCTACTGATGTTTCTGGGTTGAGTCGACTGGGTTGAGTCGATCAACAGATTTATGCTTTGTGATATGTGGTTTGTGTTTATATATTTGTATTTCTATGGATTTTTGTACTAATTCTTGCTTGTTTTTTGAGGGTTCTGTTACTGATTTTGTCTATGTATACGAATATGTAGTGTTTTCTATAATGAATGTTATTAATTTTTTTGTTTGTTGGATTTTGGAAAACAGCCCGTAAACATATGTTTAATAAGGAAGACCAGTTAAGAAATGTGAAAAACAGCCCTTTAAACATATGGAAACAGTTGTTGAACATATGGAAAACAACAGTTTTAAGAGCTTGTACTCTTTACATTGTGAGGAAGGTGTAATGTGTGTGTGTGTGTTTGTTAAGAAATGTGTGTGTGTGTGTTTTGAGAAAAAAAGGAGGTGTTTGAAGTGTTACTCATTAAACCGTTTGTTAGCTTTTTAGGATGGCAAGACTAAACAGAAAACAATTAAGGAGAAGAGAAGAAAAAGAAGCAGTCGTTGCATTAACAACCTTCATTCATGCTGCAATGGGGATGTTTCGTCTATACTTATTCATCCTATACACTGCACAATACCCCCGACCCGAGTGTGCGCAGAATCCTGACTACTACCAAACACAAGTCAATGTCGTCAATAGGCTCGTAAATGGTAATGAGGTTGAATGCCACGAGCAGTTGAGGGTAAATAGGCGTACATTTTTTAGATTGTGTTGTTTAGTTCGAAGTGTTGGTTTAGTGGACTCGAGGTTCTTATGCGTGGAGGAGAGAGTAGTTATATTCTTGTGGATCATTGCTCACCATACAAAACAAAGGCGTACCAAACATCAGTTTTGGAGATCGATTGAAACGATAAGCAGGCATTTCAATGCCGTACTCCAAGATGTGTTGCGCCTCCATAGAATGCTCCTAGTTACTCCCACTCTTGTACCTGCAAATTACGATGACAATCGATGGAGTTGGTTTCAGGTACACTTATGTATTACGATGGTCGTAGCTATTCTTTTTTGTTTCCTCTACTCCATCGTAAGTACGCACTTCCAATAACACACTTTTCAATTGTCGTAGAATTGTCTTGGGGCTTTGGATGGGACATTTGTGCCAGTTTACCCCCCGCAGCTGACAGGCCACGGTATAGGTCGAGGAAGGGTGAACTTGCGACAAATGTTTTAGGTGTTTGCACTCGAGACCTCCAATTTGTGTTTGTCTTGTCTGGATGGGAAGGGTCGGCCACTGACTCTAGAATCCTCAGAGACGCTATTGCAAGACCCAATGGTTTGAAAGTCCCCCGTGGTATGTTTCAATTCCAATCCACTACTTGTATGAACCCTCCCATAATGTGTTTCAATGTCGTAACTTCCCTTCGTTACAGGACATTACTACCTTGTGGATGCCGGCTACACAAATGGGGAGGGTTTCCTAGCACCGTACCGTGGTGAAAGATATCACCTTAACATTTGGAGGCAAGGTCACATGCCGGCTAGCAAAGAGGAGTACTTCAACATGAAGCACTCCGCTGCGAGAAATGTCATTGAGAGAGTGTTCGGTGTCTTGAAAATGCGATTTGCAATATTGAGGTCTCCATCGTATTACCCGATCCGGACTCAATGTCGTATCGTGACAGCATGTTGCCTTCTCCATAACCTCATTAAAAGAGAGATGCCCAATGATCCGATTGAGTTGGAGTACACGCGATGGGAACAAGATCACCTCCACAATGTCGCGGTAGATGATGATCGACTTACAGAAATACAAACTTCCAATGAATGGACCGCCGAGAGGGATGCGTTGGCTACTACCATGTATAACCATTGGGTAGCAAATGGTGGGGGACAAGAGGTGCACCCCCCATGATTGACGGACTTTTTGTAATTCTATTTGTATTAACAAGTATGTCTAGTAAGAACTTATTGTTGACAATTTGTATTTGTGTTAAGTGTTTGAAGAACTTGTACTCTATACATTCTGGTGTCTATGGTGTTTCAATTGCTATTCCTTGAATCGTAAAACATTTAATTCAAATGGCTTTAGGTTCCGTATTTAATAATACATGTCGTACTGCATTTTATTGTTGGCCAACTGCTATTCATTTGCAGTTATGGCTACCCAACAAGACACCCAACAAGGCAATGTCTCTTCAACTACCACAAAAAGGTCCCGAAGGGTGTGGAGGAAAGCAGAGGAGGATGCCCTAATGAAAGTGATGGTGAATGAGATTTCAGATAAGTGGACTGCCGAAAATGGCTTTAGACCCGGTTTCTTTACCTTGATTGAGAAGGAGTTGGAGAAATTGTTGTCGGATAGCAAGATTAAGGCCTCCCCCCACATTGACTCCAAGGTGAAGTATTGGAGACAATTGTACCAACAAAATCACTGACATTGTTAATCTTAGTGGGTTTGGTTGGGACAATGTCAACAAACGTGTGGATGTGGAACCAACCGTGTGGGATGAGTTTGAAAAGGTAACTCAAATTGTTTCATTATGCTTATAAGGCATACTCATTGTGAAACGATGTGTTTGTGTCCCACCGTCGCTAAATTGCAAATGTTTGTGTAGGCCCACCCGAAGAAGGCCAAAGAGGTCTACGGGAAGCGTTTCCCATACTATGACGAATGGGTTATAATCTTCGGAAAGGATAGGGCAACCGGGGCTGGGGCGGAGGATCCTACACAAATGGAGGAATCAATTCCCCTACTCAAATTGAAGAAGATTTTGGGGTGGCCGAGGATGTTGGTGGTGGAGAAGGCATAGGAAACGATTTCTACGACCCTTTGTTAGATGAACAATTTCTAAATTCACCATATGCCACCATGGGTAACACTTTTGTGGGATCCACCCCCACATGTCCACGGCTTCGGATTCACCAAACATGGGTGACACTCCTACTGGATCCACCCCCCGCATGTCCACGGGTTCGGGTTCACCAAACATTGGTTCCACTCCTCCGAGTTCTACTCCTACAAACGTCCCACGACGTATGTCAATCCCAACGTCCACCACGCCCCCGACCAATGCCACAAGTAAAAAGGGAAAGAAGAGAACAAGGATGGGCGATGAGGACAAATTGGACATGTGGTGCGAGAAGAGCTTGGTGACTATGGACAAATTGGCCGACAAATTGGGGTATGAGAAAGAGATATCCGCTCGCCGGGCAACAATTCCTCCCTTGCTAGAAAATCTTGGACTTACATTGAGACAACAATTCAAGCTGGCTGCCATAATTGGTGAGAAAGACGAGAGAGTCGACCAATTTCTAAACACCCGAGATGAGCTGAAGCAAGCATGGGCGGAGGCCGTCCTCGACGGTCATGTGTTCGGTCCCGTTTAGGGAATCTTGGGAAAGTTTGTAAATTTTTTGGAATGACAAACAATTCATGATACTTTAAGTGCAGCCATTTGTTGTTTGTAATAGATACGTTAACTAACGCGTAGGTGTAAATGGCATTTGATGTGTACATGCCTTTTTGATGGAAACTTAACTTTGTTTCCTTTTTGTACATCTACAAATTTGAACATGTACTTATTGTGTAATGATGTAATGACAGGTTAAATGAGCACCGTGAATGTGGTACTCTGTTTTGATTGTGTAAAGGGCAATGATGAGTGAATTACTTAGTATGTTACTACTTCATAAAGAAGGCTAGTTACCTTGGCGGGGCAATGAAAATTGCAGCCACTGCGTACCCTAATGATATATATTGTAAATTCTGAGCCCTTTGGTGTATGAAAAATGGCAATGATGACAAATCTGAGCCTAATGCTACTTACTGTCTTACTAATTTGTGGATGAAAATGGCAATGTCTTACTAATTTGTGGATGAAAATGGCAATGATGAATTCGAAGCTGTGTTTGTTGCCCTTGTGGATCAGTGTGTGTGTGTGCAGTGTGTGAGTGACTCTGTGTGTGTGTGAGTGTGTGTGTGTGTGAGTGTGTGGTGTGAGTGTTG
The DNA here is from genome assembly GCA_016920895.1 of Vaccinium myrtillus. NCBI lineage: Eukaryota > Viridiplantae > Streptophyta > Magnoliopsida > Ericales > Ericaceae > Vaccinium > Vaccinium myrtillus. Next base: position 12,136,290 of record CM029281.1, on the reverse strand, counting down.
AAGTGTGTCTCAGTGTGTGAGTGTGCGGTGGTTTGGAGTGTGTTCCAGTAGTGTGAGTGTTTGCATTCGTGGAAAGCTCTTTAGTTTTAGCTATGATAATTGATATAAATGTGATAAAGTTTTTTGTAATTGTGGTGAAATATGGGTTTGTATGCGTTCCTAGGCAATGATGAATATTGAGCCCATGTGAAAGGGTGGTTCTTTAGTTAGTATGTGCTGGCCGTGATGATGTGTCCGAGCCAATAAGTGTTATTGTGTGTTGAAATGCGGGGTAGTGCAGGGTGTGCACCTGTGTTGGTGGTTAATCCACATGGTTGTTGTTCTTTGCATGTTAATCTATTAGTTGCACCTCAATTCTAAGCCTTTAGTGCATTGAAATGTTTTTGTACACTTTATGCAAATTACCATGTCATTTCGGGTTGTTAGCAGTGAAACATGGCGGTGATGAATTTTCGGTGATGAGCCACCGATTTAAAACAAGCCCGAGTTAGTGGTTGGTTGTCTTTGTTACTTGTAAAAATGGAACATTATCCAAGAATATGAAATGTTTTTGTTGGTGCTCTCTTTGGTTTTGTTTATTGGTGTTCTGTTTGGGTATCCAACAATATGAAATGTTTGTTGGTGGTCTCTTTGGTTATCCAAGAATATGAAATTATGTTAACTTGAGGCCGAGGCTAATTCTAATTATGAGCTACAAATGACCTCATGTTTCCCACTTTACCGCAAAATTCAAATGTTTGGTGAGGCTAATTTTTGTAGTGCATGTCGCTTTGTGAATGTGTTTGAAGTGTGTGAGTGTAGTGTGCGGTGCATGAGTGCAGATGTGACATTGTGTATGGGCAATGATGTTACTTGTTTGAGCCCAATTGAAAATAAAAGATTTTTGGGCAATCTTTATAGGTTTTTTGTTAGCCATGTTTGGGGGGTTTGGTGTGCAAGTGCGGTGTGTGTGTGTGTTGGTGTGCAAGAATATGGTGTTTCATGGTGGCAATGATGAGGCTAATTCGAGCCCATACATGTGGTCTATCAATTATGTTGGGCATTTCTATTGAAACCTTGTATGCACAAATGAAAAAAATATGATGACCAACGGGCTAGCCTTGCAAATTTGGGGTCTTAGTGAAATTATGTGTTTGTTTGTGAGTGAGTGTGTGTGTGTGTGTGAGTGTGCAATGTGCAATGTGTTTTAATGTTTGGTGCATTACTTGAAGTCTAGTTTGGTGCACCTGTTAATTGCTTTGTATTTGTATGCCCAATGAATTTTTTTTGAGCTTTGTTATTTGGCAATAATGTATGGTGCGAGCCTTGGTTTTATGTGTGCAAGTGTAGGCATGTGGTGAAATCTATGTAGGCACTTTGTTGAAGGGCCTTTGTGGGGGCATTTCTTGTGTGTGTTTGTTGCAAGTGCAAGTGCGTGGTGGTCAAGGGTTTTGTGCTCTCTGCAGGGTGTTTCATGGTTTGTGCAATGTACAAGTGAACCGTTTGTGTATATAGCTATCAATTGTGTGTGTTTTTGTGAAATTATAAGGGCAATGATGATTCAATTTTAATGTATGTCAAGTTATGAAGGTGTTACCTTGGCGGGGCACTCTTATTTTGCGGCCATTGAGTACCGTAAAGGTTTAATAAGGCAAGTGAGCCCATTTCGTATTTTGTTGCATTTTGAGTTTGGTGATGGTGTTGCAAGTCTCACACCCGCATTGGGTTGTGATGATATTTTCACTCGAGCCTTGGGTTGTATATGATGCTTGTGTGTTTGTGTGTTCGATTTTGTGAGTGTGTGGATGTGTCACTGGGCGGTGTGAGTAATGTTATGTGGGAGCTGTTAGCTATGAAGTGTGGGTATTGAAATGTGTATGGGAATCGACCCCACCTGAGTTAGCTATATCCCGACCCCGGTATTTTTGTCAATCTTGTAGCTAAATTTTCAAATTGTGGTTGTAGCTTTCGGCCATGTAGTTGATTTGGGCTTGCATTACCTGTTTTTGGTGTATGGCCATTTTAAAAATGCCAATGATGAGCAATCGAGGCTTAGCGGGGTGGTATAAAATCAAGTCTTCTTGTGTGTGGAATTGGGGTGTATTTTGCAAGTGCAATTTTTTGAAGTGGGTAGTGCAACCTTGTGTGGCCGTGTGTTTTCGTTATCTATGCAATCTGAATTTTTAGGGGTACTACTTCACCTGTTTGGGTTTTTTGCGTATTCTCAAAAGGGTTTAAGCATTTGTTAATAAACATTTGTTTTGTCTATTTTCTTGGTACAAAATGTCTTGGTTTGGCTGCACTTTTGTGGGAAAACAATGGCATGCTATCTTGCATTCCTTGTACAAAAGTATTGTTCGTGCATTTTTGTGGGTTTAAGCATTAGTTCGGCCTATCATTTTGTCCTTCCAAATCTAGGTGTGTGTGACTCACATCAAGTGTGGTGAACAATGGGGTAAGTTTGGTACCATATGGTGGTACTTATGTGTTGCTAGTACAGTCCCAATAAAAATGGTGGTAGTTATGTGGTGCTGTTACAAGGTTTTTGTGGCGATGATGATTGGGTTGGGCAATGATGATGCAATTATTCTATTTGTGATGCTATGAAGGTACTACATTGGCGGGGCAATCGTTTTTGCAGCCATTGAGTAGCATCCTTAAGTCATGTTTGAGCCCATTACCTACTGATTAAATCTGAGCCAATTTTTTTTCTCTCAACTATGAACATGTGAACATTGTGACTCTTCATTGTTTTATCAAGTTAATACTTGGTTTGTTATTAGTAGTGATGGCAGGAAATAAGGCCTACTACGTTGTATATGTCGGGAGGAGGCCTGGTGTATATGAAACATGGCCAACCTGTAGCGAACAGGTGAATGGGTATTCAGGTGCTATTTATGAGAAGCATGGTACATGGAATGAGGCGAACTCCGCTCTCCAAGCTTATTTTGAAAGCATTGCTCGGACAAGGCCAAATGTCCCGGAGCCAAATTTGGAAGATGGAGCACCAATGCTTATCCCAATGGAAGGTGTCGTTAATGAGGGGGAAAGACTTTGTAACCAAACAACATGCTAAAAGTGACATGGTTCTTACTTGGTGCAGTAATGGCAACTATAATCCAGCTTGTGATGAGGAAATTTGTTAGTTTTTAGTATGCAATTGTACGTAATAATTTAATTGTACTCAATGTACTGATTAACTTTGTTAGTATTTTGTAATGAATGTTTGTATTTTTGTACTTTCGAATATGTTTGAATTTCTATGGGCCTAGTAACTGTTTATTATGAATTTCTATCTTGCATGGGAAACCACTTGTTAAATTAGTCGATTTAAATGGATTTATTAAAAAAAAAAGGGTCCTACCAATGATGAATGGTAAGTAGAATATTCTAACTATACTTTTTAGGTGTATTCAAACTTAAATGGTAGGTGCACATGTGCACATGTTGAACATCAGGTACTAAACTTTCTAACTTGAAGGGTAAGTAAACAAAAGTGTATATAAAAGGGCCTATTTCTAATTCAGTAATTCATTGCAACCTCTTTTGTAAACACTGCACATACAAATTTGTATCATGTCAAGGCCACGCCGGAGTTCGACCAACCCCCGCCGGCCTTGGAGTTCTGACGAAGAGCAGAGTTTAGTACAATGCCTTACAAGCCTTGTTCAAATGGAAGTTTGGCAATCAGATTCCGGGTTTCGTCCCGGCTACCTACAAGTGTTGAAAAATCATATGGCCGAGTCTTACCCCGAAAGTGGTATAACGGAAATTCACATAGAAGGTAAGATTAAGGCATGGAAGTCTACTTATCACACCATTGTTCATCAAATCCTTATGCATGAAGGGTTTTCATGGGATGCAAATGAAAAAAAGGTTCTTGCTACAAATGAAGTGTGGGCTAATTATATTCAAGTAAGTTATAACATTTTTCATATTTAATATTAGCCAAATAATTTAATACTCATTCAATTTTCCCACTCTTTCTGTAGGTCCATCCACAAGCTATGAATATCAAGGACAAACAATTTCCATTGTTCGACGGATGGAGCTTTTGCTTTGAACGTCAATAGATCGAAATTCGTGAAAGTTTATTAAATAATCTCGTAGTTATGCACTTTATTGTCCTTGTAATAAATCTCAAATAAATTAGTATATTTATTTGAGAGCACATGTATCGTTTCTTTAAATTCCTTTTAATTGTATCTCAAATAAATTTGCATTAATTATTTGAGAGTTTAATAATATATCTTTGTAATTTTTTTGTATGAGTGACCCATTTAATAAATGTTTTAGTTTTTTCATTTATTATTGATTGTGCTGACGTAATAAAAAACAAAATAAGATAGCCCAACAAATGAAAAAAAAAATTACTTTCTTCTATTTTTTATAACCAAACATTCAAATGTTTTATTAAAAAAAAACGTCTTTAAAAAAAAACATTTTTTTTTTCGGGTCAAATAACTTAATTACACTTAAAATCATCCAAATATACAAAAATAATTTATTTCATGTAATTATATAATTAAATTAATCATTAATAATGTTTGCTACACCACAAGGGCAAATAAGTCATTTAACAGCTTTTCCCATCATCCACCCCCTCTTATTTTTAAGTTAGCCAAACTAAGCCAAAAGTTATCCCCCTGTTTAATCCCTCATCCAAACCATCTACTTTTTTATCCCCCCTCCATAAACATCACATCAATATGGGTCCCCCTCCAAAAATAATACCCCCTCTTATCTTATCCCCCCTCTAAAACTTATCCCCCTGAAAATAATACCCCATCCAATCGGGGCCTTATTGTCAAAATTCAGCAGAGGTGAGAGGGGATAGTGAAGTGGCGATAGTAAATTTCCAACAGGATGATGAGTTGGGTTTCGTTGCCAGAGGGTTCTGCGGTTTCCGGTCACAGCAAAAAGCAGGGGTAACGAATCGTGCTTGAACACGTGGATGGCTAGAGTGAGAATGGGAGTCCGAATTTTTTTTTGAACCGGAGAGTCCGACGTTATAAAAAACGCATTGAAGAGGGTATTATTTGTGGTTCAGAGGGTTCACTAAGAGCAATAGCAGCAGTTAAGCCAAAATTTTGGCCAAAATATCTGTTGTACAGTGCATATAGTTATCCTGTCACCATCAACACTCCAACAATCTATCCATTTTACCTTACCTTTTATTAAAATATTGTTTTCCGAAATGACCCAGACCCCATAACCCGATTGGAACAAAATCCAAACGAAACCAAACCCAATCACCGTTGATCGGACTAAACCCAACGTCTTGGTCGGCGAGATCAAAGGAAGACTAGCAGTTGGGCAACTCCTTCTCTATGGACCTCCAATTTCAAAGATAAAACTTGTAATTTCAGAAATGGATTTCAAACCAAAAACCAGTACACAAACCCTTTGGTCAGAGAAAAACTCGCCGTTGATCCTTGCTTTGTCGTCGTTCTTTACTTTTGCCATCAATTTTTACCTCGCCTCGCCGTCAATCCTTACCTCGCCAGTCGCCGTTGATCGAAATCTCGTCGTCGTTGAACCCGGTGTTGTGGCTGTAGATTGGTTGCAGAGGGGGAAGAGAGAAACCCACTACGATCGGGGTCCAGCCGTCACCGTCACCGTCGATCGTTGTTGTGCCCTCGTTGCCGTCGATTGTGGTCCAGCAATCCAGCAGGGGGTAGGGGGAGAGAGAGAGAGAGAGAGAGAGAAAACAATAAAAAAATTGGGTAGCTGATGAACAGTGTGTGGACGGTCGACCTCCACGCCGGTTTTGGGGAAAAATTGTTTGTTTTTTAAAATGGGAGTCGCCACCCGGGTTTTTAGAAAATGGTTTAGGACCCGAGAAACCATTTTGAAAATGATTGAGAAAATGATTTAGAAAACAATTTGGAAAACAGAGATTCGTTTTGGATTCGGGAGCTAGGTTACGAGCGGGGAAGGGTTTTAATGCACCCCGCTCGCCCGATTAAAAATCGGTCTTTACTAAATATTAACGGGATTTTTAGAAAATACTTTAATGCCAAACTTTATTCAAATAAACAGTTTATCACATAAAACAGATGATAATAATGAAAACAAGTACACAAATAACAACAAAAGAACAGTAACCAAGGATTCAAACTGTTTGTGCAAGAAATTGTTTTAAAATTTTAGATTTTGCAAAAGAGTGTCGTGCGACACACTAAGTGTACCGTGCGATACGGAAAGTGTGTCGTGCGGCGCTGTTCAAGATTCCAACGGTCATATTTTTAAAGAGTGTCGTACAGCACTCCAAGTGTACCGTGCGGTACAGGAGGAGTGTCGTGCGACACTGTTTACTTCACAACAGTTTGAAACTTTGATTGTTCGAAATGATTGAATAGTAACACATACAAGGTAGAGGTGTCGAACGTGCGTGCCGTGCCGTGCCATTCAACTTCCGTGCCAACCGTGCTTCGTGCCATGCCGTTCCTATTTACTTCATCGTGCCATGGCGTTCCGTGCCAACCGTGCTACGTGTCGTGCCGTGCCGTGCTTTTTTGAAATCGTGCCGTGTTGTGCCGTGCCCGATTAGTTAATCGTGTCGTGTCGTGCCGTGTTGTTGACTTACTCATCTTGTGTCGTGCCGTTCCTTTTTTTATCGTGTCGTGTCGTGCCGTTCCTTTTTGTCGTGTCGTGTCGTGTCGTGCCGTGCCGTGCATTTTTTTATTCGTGTCGTGCCGACGCCGTGCCTTCTTATCGTGTTATAGTTTGGTCCCTTCAAGTGCACAACTTTAATTTTATTTCAAAAAAATGAGGAAAAATGAAAAATGAATTTTTGAATAATAAAAATGAAAATTTTGATTTTTGAATTGATAGGTGAAAATTAAATTTTTGTAATTACATAATATATCACGGAGAGAGAGAGAGAGAGAGAGAGAGAGAGAGAGAGAGAGAGAGAGAGAGAGAGAGAGAGAGAGAGAAGTTGAATTTTGACTTGCCTTAATAAGGGGAAAAAATGAGGACAAATAAAAATAAATTTTTGAATAATAATTATAATTTAATAAATGGACTTGCCATAATAAGAAAAAATGAGGAAAAATAAAAATAAATTTTTGAATAATAATTAGAATTTAATAAATAGACTTGCCATAATAAGAAAAAAAACGAGGGAAAATAAAATAAATTTTTAATAAATTTTAATTAAATAAATGAACTTCCCATAAATAAATAAATACACAATAAATCAAAAATATATTTTTATGGGTTGAAATTGAGTTTCCAAATGCAATAATAAGGAAAAAATGAGGGAAATTAAAATTGAAATTATGAATAACATAAATGAAAAAACTTAGGGGGGAAATAAAAATTATATTTTGATAACAAAAATATAATTTTTGAAAACAAATTTTATAAATAAATTAAATTTTATTTGATAATAAGGAAAAAATAAAAAAGAAATTTTTGAATAATAAAAATGAAATTTTTTATTTTTGAATTGATAGGTCAAAATTGAAATTTTCTAATTACATAATATATTATATTGTTATGTATAAAATTTTGATTGTATTATGCGCTAGCCACACAGTCGCAACACAAGTATGACGATCCACACCGTTCACTTTGTTTGTCTTGCTATTTTAATCACCCTCGCCAAATTTGAAGTCCATCGGGTATTGAAAGCCCTTTCATCGGGGACGTTGATTTATTATCAACCGACAGTTTGTCTCCTTCGATCAAGTACGTAACGATAGTTAAATCGCTTCATTTTTTGTATGGAGGATATAATCACTCCCACTTACAATCTAGACGGTTCCAATTCGAAAAAAACTACTCTGATGGTCGTCGAGTCATGCATTATAGGTCATTATTGCTCTTAAATGCACCGAATGTGATCCGATCAAGTGGTTGCCGACATTTGATTGTCACCATTTTTCGGGGGAAATGATAGAATTTATAAGATATGAAATTATAACGGTTTAGATCGAACATTCGAGAAATCGAGTCTGTACCTGCCTTTTAATCACTTGCATCGAACTAACTTGGTTATGAACTAAGCTATTATGCTATAGGATAATATATGCTAGCCATACAATCTTAGCATAATTATGATGATCCAAACCGTTCACATTGTTTGCATTGCTGTTTTAATAGCTCTCGCCAAATTTGAAGTCCATATGCTTGTCTAATTGTGTGGTGGATGGTCGTTGAGATCTCTTAGCCAAGGAGTGCATTTATCTGGTGTTTTTCTCACCATTAAAATATTTTGGTCGCAATTTTGGAAAACTATTTTGTTTTCTTTTTTATTATTTCGCTTAAAAAGTGTGATTTAGAAGTCTTGAGGTTGGTTGCGGTGTGCATACATGTTTGCTAAATGCATGCTTGGTCAGGCCTACATCCCACCAGATTGAAGTTGTGGTTTTGTTGGCTGTCTTATTACGCCTACTTTTTAGAGAAAGATTTATATGTAGTGCTCTCCCAAGTCTAAATTATTGATGAAGTCCAGTATGACATAGTCATAACTGGCATGACCATTTGTGAAGCAAACATGCTTACCAAGTGGGGAGACACATAAAGCTTAATACTTTGATTACGAAAAGCCACAAATTTGTGCGATAGTGACTATATTTTGTGCTTAATACTTGCGTAATGTGTGAACACACATAGAGCTTGGACATCAATCGATTTCATGTGCACCCATCAAGGGCAAAACTGTCCCATTTTATTTTATTTTTTTTCCCTTGAGTTTCAAGTGGGAAAGTGGAATGGAGAAAACGTATATTATGATGATGTTCTAATTGGTACTTTGTTGAAAAAAACGAGAGTCGTTTCACTTATATGAAAGATTGCATATGCCAACACCACCCGAAAATGGGTAGGGATGTAGCCGATAAAAAAAAAAAAAATGGGTAGGGATGTGTGCTCTTTGTTAAATTTTTCCTTAACGCGTTTTGAGCCCAAATAAAAAAAAATCATAAAATGAACCACAAATGTTTGTAAAATAAACTACCACAAACTCATAAATCGAAGATTTTCCCTTGTATGAAATGTCAAGTGAGCAAAGTATTACCACACTGATTGTTTTCTTGCATTTGGAATTCGGATAAAATATAGAACGAGTGCAAGAACAACTTTCAAACCCTCCTCCTCGTTATCACTTGATCTTGGGTTGATTAAAAGACAAAGGATTCCAAAATTGGGTCTTTGATTAAAACTCATAATTCCAAGTACAGCAGTTTTATTAAAAGACAAAGGATTCCAAAATTGGTTCTTTTGGAAGATCAACTCCTCCTCCTCGTTATCACTTGATCTTGGGTTGATTAAAAGATAAAGGATTCCAAAATTGGGTCTTTGATTAAAACTCATAATTCCAAGTAGGCAGTTTGATTAAAAGACAAAGGATTCCAAAACTGGGTCTTTTGGAAGATCAACTCCTCCTCCTCGTTATCACTTGATCTTGGGTTGGGATGGAGAAATCTCTCGACCCCTCTATAAATTCTCCTCCCCAAATCCACATTCCTCTACTCCCTCGATCGACTCCAAATTCCACTTCCACTGATCGCTCCAATGGCCGAAAACTGGGGGCCAACCATTGGCATTCTTTCGGCTGTTTTAGCCGTCCTATTCCTCAGCATAGTCAGCCCACGATTGTGCCGCCGCCATGAGGCGGAAGACGTGGTGGTAGTGGTAGTGGAGAAGGCGGAGGAGTTGGTGGAGGTAGCTGAGGCGGAGGGCATGGAGGAGGAGGTGGAGGAGGAGGACGGGGAGGTGGTGGTTCACGGCCACGGACAGCCGGTTGAGTTCCCACACTCGTGGGAGCCGTCGGCGCCTCCGGAGGTGGAGGACTTGGAGGTGGTGGTTCACGGCCACGGACAGTCGGTTGAGTTCCCACACTTGTGGGAGCCGTCGGCGCCTCCGGAGGGGGAGGCGGAGGACGCGCAGGTGGTGGTTCACAGCCACAGACAGCCGGTTGAGTTCCCACACTTGTGCGAGCCATCGGCGCCGCCGTTCTGGTGCCGCCAGCACAACACGACACGATTAACTAATCGGGCACGGCACAACACGACACAACTTCAAAAAAGCACGGCACGACACGACACGATGAAGTAAATGGGCACGACACGTAGCACGGTTGGCACGGAACGCCATGGCACGATGAAGTAAATAGGCACGACACGACACGAAGCACAGTTGGCACAGAAGTTGAATGGCACGGCACGGCACGGCATGCACGTTTGACACCTCTAATACAAGGCATTAAACTTGGTTAAAAACAGATTGTTTTGAATGAGAAAATGGCATGTTTAAATGGGGAATGTTCCTCCTCACTAAATTACCCCGTACGAGGCGATGTTTTCCCCGTACGACGCAACCGGGAGTTTGCAAGCGGAGTCGCCATTTTGTGGACGGTCGACCTCCACACCGGTTTTGGGGAAAAACTGTTTGTTTTTGAAAATGGGAGTCGCCACCCGGGTTTTTAGAAAATGGTTTAGGACCCGAGAAACCGTTTTGAAAATGATTGAGAAAATGATTTAGAAAACAATTTGGAAACCAGAGATTTGTTTTGAATTCGGGAGCCAGGTTACGAGCGGGGAAGGGTTTTAATGCACCCTGCTCGCCCGATTAAAAATCGGTCTTTACTAAATATTAGCGGGATTTTTAGAAAATACTTTAATGCCAAACTTTATTCAAATAAACAGTTTATCACATAAAATAGATGATAATAATGAAAACAAGTACACAAATAACAACAAAAGAACAGTAACCAATGATTCAAACTGTTTGTGGAAGAAACTGTTTTAAAATTTTAGATTCTGCAAAAGAGTGCCGTGTGGCACACTAAGTGTACCGTGCGGTACAGAAAGTGTGCCGTGCGGCGCTGTTCAAGATTCCAACGGTCATATTTTTAAAGAGTGTCGACAAAGCCTCCAAGTGTTATTGTTTACTACACAACCATTTGAAACTTTGATTGTTCGAAATGATTGAATAGAAACACATACAAGGCATGCAACTTGGTTAAACATAGATTGTTTTGAATGAGAAAATGACATGTTTAAATGGGGAATGTTCCTCCTCACTAAATTACCCCGTACGAGGCAATGTTTTTCCCGTACGACGCAACCAGGAGGTTTTAGATTGAACTGATTTTTGATGTTACAAGGGCCTACCAAATACGGAAATGATATAGAAGATCATCCCATATTTGGCATCCCTCCCCTCAGGATACCAAAACTAAGAGATTTGGCGAAACGAGATTATACCTCCGGTTGCAAACTCTCGGATTGAAACACTTCTGGAATTCCTTAAACACGGCTCGGACCTCCTCTGGACTCCAACTTCTTTTCGGTACAGCAACAAGGGTGGTGAATGAATGGAAACGGATGGGCCTGGGGTGATGAACTCACGGTTTTGAAGTCGAAAAAATAAGGGACCAAACTTTCTGACCGAATTTGCTTTGGAGGAGGTTATGAGATTGATTTCTAGAAGGTTAGAGGTAATAATGAAGGTGGTTTACAATGGACAAGGTGTTTTTGATAGGGGTTTAGAGATAGAGTTTCATGGTGTTCTCCCCCAATCGTTTTTCCGTTGAAATTGATAGGTATATATAGGCGCAAAATGAACTTGGTCTCCAAGTTTGCTTGGTGCCCACACATGGTGATGATGGCTAGGATGTAGCCTTTCAACCTTGCAAGAAACCATGATGAAGAGAGGAATCGTTTGTCAAACATTTGAGCTGCTGGAACACCTGCAAAAGTCGATCTGATGTGTGACAGTGCCGTACGGCACACATACTGTACCGTGCGGTACACCAACTGTGCCGTATGGCACACTTCCACCGCCAATATCCAAAAAGCATGCCGTGCGTGACTATTGAAGCTCCGCACGTGAGAGATGAGTGTCGTGCGACACCGTTGACTTTGTTGTCTTGGAGAATTTCAATTCGAGAGGCTTTCCGGGCGTTTCTTTTCATCATCGGGGATAAAAAAAATGTGTACGAGAGTCTCATTTTGGGGTGTCTACACAGTACCAGTGTATATTTACACATGTACTGTTCAAATATGGATGGAGAACAGTGTTTTAGACTATCTGCTGCAGCACCCTTTTCTTCTTCCTCTTGGCTATTTTGCCCAAATATGCATTTTAGACTGCCTGATGTTCTTGCTCTAATGAGGTCACTACGGGAATGTAATGATTTTGGTCAAGTCACTATAGTAACCCCAAATCCCATAAATGAATATAATTTTTTAGTAAAGGATTGAGGCCTCATTCCACTAATTCAAAAAAGCCAAAAATCGGCTTATCACGAAAATTGAGATAGACACTCTCTCATAATACATCACATAAAAAGTCTTGAAAAATCAATAAGTCAAAAAAACTCTCTTAATGGAACACCCCATAAATCAACATATACGCATCTCAATTATTTCTGGCGGCTCAATTCCAATTTTACTTCTTGTGAGCTCAACTAAAGTCCCAAGGGCTCGTTTGAATTGGGGATTAGAAGGGGGATGAGTTCGGGCCTTGTGGTGTCCTGAATCAACTGAACCCTTTAACATGACTCTTTTCCACTGTAGAAGATGAATCTGTCTCTCGGTAGCGCCTAACCTGGCCGGAATTTGGCCAAGGAAGACACTCCGACGGTCTAGTGAGGATACTTAAAGAGAGAAGTACTAAAGAAGAGTATTGAAGTTTAGTGTATTAAGTTGTGTACCTTTTAGAGTTACTTCTATTTATTTATATAGGCTCCCCTAACTTGGGGTCTAAGCTCAGGGAGAGATCAGTCATTTGGCTCAGATGACGTCACAATACGTCACGGGCCATGTTTGTTATAATTGCATGTGCATGCTACGAGCCACAGAGCGTCATGTGTCGTAACCGTTCGGCTTTCGTCACGATGACGTGGGAGGAAAGTTATTATGTGCACATGTTCCGTCACAAACTGATCATGAGTGGTAACAGTCTCGGATGACATCATCATTCATAAATGTGACATTACTGTGTGTCCACACTCCATAAATAATACTCCATACTATCTTATCTCACCTTAAATATCCACCCAAAACTCATCACACCCACACTCCATAAATACTACTCCATACTATCTTATCTCACCTTAAATATCCACCCAAAACTCATCACACATCCAATCGAGCCGTAAGTTTGAGATATGTGGCATGTTTGTTAGGGGAGAAGAGGGTGGGATAAGGGTGTGGCCGGGATAAGCTAAGAAGGGTTGACACGGGTAGGGTAAATCCGACTCCGACCCGTCCCATTGTTGTGCTTAATATTATATTGAAGTCCAAAATTTGACTATATTGATATAAATTAGCCAAGAATTTGATTTTAGTTTTATTTCCCTTTGTTATTTTAAGTGAAATAATTACCCACCACGTCCCCCCGAGTACTTTTGTATTCATTGAACAATCAAAAAAATAAAAAATGCGATAGTATAATATTTATAACATCCAATATCTTTCCTTGGATTTTACTCTTTAAAAATTGTATAATTTATTTTCAAACCTTTTCCAAATATTTTAGTTTCTGATTAGAATCTCAAAAATCCAGGATTTGATTTAAAAAATATTTTCCTTTCCAAATTCTGACATATATGATTGTCAAAAAGACAAAGTGACCGTCACTGTTAAGGGTGAAATGGATCTGGTTTGGTCGATGTCGGTTTGAGACACTTGAAATAGAAACCCGACCGGTCCGAATAGTTTTTTGATGGGGGGCGGTGGCAAAATTGGTGGCCAAATATCTCATGGCAGAAGACTAACTTGTTTCCAAATTCCAACCACAAAATGAAAGGATATCTTAGGGGTGCAAATCAACGAGAAGACAACTCGTTTCCAAACCACAAAATGACAGGGACTACGTACTTAGGGTGCAAACGAAACGAAATGAGCTAGTGAGTTGAGTTTTGTTGCCAGCTGAAGCTTGGCCGGGAGTGCCGAGCCCTTAACGAGTTGAACCCGGTTTATTTACTAAATAAGCCTGTAAAAATTAACCGAGTCTAGAAAAATAAGCCGAACTTTGTCGAGCTGAGCTTTAGAGTGTTAAGCTCGACTCGTTTACTATTTGTCCATCTAGTCAATAGAAATAACTTCTATTCAATAGTGGAAAAACAAGTGCAACATACCAAAATCCCATTTAGTCAATAGCCGAAAACAGCCTTGGTGAAAAGGGGGAAAAACCAATAGCATCATTTCAAGTGAAATAGAGGAGCAGCAGAAATTTAATTTTTTCAACTGCATTTAGTTACAGGGTTACAGTTAATTTGAGAGGAATTTAGGCCAAGTTCAATTGTACATTGGTTTTCTTGAATTAAATCGAAACCGAGGCGGTTTTAATTTTCTTAAAAATTCAACATAGGGACCAGACCAACCATTTGAGAAAACCAAACCAAATCAAACCAAATATTTTTTACTGAGTTTTCGATCGGTTGGTTTGATTAACCGTTTAAATATCACGTAACTAAAATATTGTGAGAGATCGAAACCCTAATTTTCCACATCGATAAGAAAATTGAGTCGTCAAGAGTTTGGTTTTGACTTTGAAAGAAAGAGATCGAAACCCTCACAAATACTTAGAAGAGAAAAAAGGAAGAAATTAAACTATAATACTATCGAAATCATAAACCACTTCATCTTATATTAATCCACTAAGGGAGTTTTTTTAAATAAACTGGTTTTTCATGGGTTTTTATGTGATGTATTATGAGAGAATGACCTGTCTTGATTTTTGGAAAAAATTATTTTTTGTTAGTGGAACACCCTCTAAATTTGTACTACTACTAGATAAGGGATTTTAATTTCATCTTGTAATCTAACAATATCTCTTACATTTTTCTTGCAATCATTTGATTACTTCTACTACTAGGAGCTTTGATCCTCTAATAAATTACTCTAAAGCTAAGTTATGAATCTAAATTAATGCTGCAATTTGATAGACTTGAATGGTTACTTAATTGCACAACAACTACATCTCGATTTGGATCTCTTGCGTTCAAAGTGATGGATCCGGGGGGCCTGTAGTGAGTGAGCTCACTACATGCGTGTAGTGAGCTCTCTCGGCAGTCCGATCCGAGATCAACGGTCCGGATAAATTAGAGTTCAAGTAAATGTAAAAGTGTTTTTTAAAGTGCAACACGATCCGGACCGTTGATCTTGGATCGGACGGCCGAGAGAGATCACTACACGCATGTAGTGAGTTCACTCACTACAGGGCCCCCGGTTCCTTTGTGATTACCAATAGCATGGGCTTTCATTTATGACATATTAGTGGTTGGTTTGGAGTACCATGGTAGTAGGGATGGTATTATCAACACCAAAATGTTGTTGCTTTCACTCACTTGTGAGGGGAAGTCCATTTTTTAAAAAATGTCTGGACGTAATTGTGTTTGGAACTATTCCATGCATATGGGCCTATGTGTATTGAACGGCTTGCTATCAGTTGTGTTAAAAATTATGCTCCCGGCATTACCTTTTTTTATCTTACCTGAAATTCTATAACATTTCAAACGAACAGCAGCTACACATTAATTACTTGTGTGCTTCCATTCTACTTATGGACAAGGGTATTTAAGTGGAAAGTAATTCCCTTTTCTAGAAGTATGATTTTTGTGTCCTTATATAAAGAAGCTAGCCCATTGCCATTTGGACAGGCAAATCTTCAAGAAAGAGGTTGGGCTTTAATGCCAGCCCAGGGCATATATCATGCCTAGACCCAGCCCAAGTTCGGCAAATTGGTACCCTGTTCAAGTCCTCTCTAATTAAACTACTCCCTCAGTCCCATTTTGATAGAACTTTCTTAGAAGAATCTGAAAAAAAGGTTGCAAGGCTGATTTATGCGTTGAAAGCTAGTGTTGTGCTGCGAACCATTGAGTGATAGATGCCGCGAAGGCCAATTCTGAATAGCATTCGGTCTCGTTAGAAATGTTGTCACGAATTTCTTAGGTTTGCATTTGAGGTGTTCCAGTGCCCTCGAACCCTTTGAGGACTGGACATTCAGATGTTTTAAACAGGGTTAACTCGGCACTCGAATTTGACCCAAATTTCCTATTCTTTGATTTTATAAATTAGGCAAGTCAATTATAGCAGTTATCCCGGTAAGCTCATGAATATTCAGAGTTTAAATCATCGAAATTTACCAAAATAATCGAAATTTCAGCTGAAGTACGTTTGCTAATGTATTGAATTTCACTCACTCTCCTTAGTAGTACACCATAGCGTCAACTGAATATGCATCTAAATCTTGAATTTCAAACTCCTGCAAAGTCCAAAGATGACAATACAGTAACCCCAGGCCCCAGCTAATTCCTAATCCTTTTGCTCTATGGAAAACCAATTTTACAGACTAAAACCGACGAATTCAAACAAAAATGAAGAAGAAAAGAAGAAGAGCAACGGCACTGGCACCGGTAACGATAACTACATCATGTGGCTTTCTTGGTATGGTGGATGTGTGAAGAGGCTTTGGAGAGAACGGAAGCAATGGAATGGAAAGCATTTGAAGCCATCCTTGTCTTTATATGCCCCCTCTTTGGCATAGGCCTTGTGCCTCTGAAGCTTTCACCAATGGCTGCAGCAGCATTGACACCTCTCATCATCTTGTTCATGGTGGAAACTCGAGCTCGGTAGCCGATGTAGATGGACAAGAAGTGGGATTTTGAGTTGGTTGATGTGGGTTTGGAGCTTGGATCATTTTGGAGTGTATGTATGTATTTATAGGCATAAGAATTTCTGGGTGCAATACAAGGTGCTGGGAAATAGAATTCTGGAGCAGTATCTTTTTACTCTTTGGGGGAGGTTGGGTGGCAATGCCAGCTTTTTGTTGTCTGGCTGTACAAGATTCCTGTAGATGTTAAGGGATATTAGATATGAATAAGTATTCTGTAATGAATGTTTTAAACAATCCAGACATGGTGCTCTCAAACAGAGCACTAGTCATGTGATCCACGCGGAGGGTAAACTTTTTGGAACCTGGAGTGGGTGCTGCACAGCCATGTGTTGTGCAGGCACCGGTGTCGTGCCAACAATCGGAGACGTACACCGTGTAGAGCTCTAAGAGTATATCAAAAATCAGCTCGATCGAATATTGATAAGTGCCTCATCGGAACAACATTTCAAGATAATTATGGTCCGATGAGGCACCTAATTGACGATATTCAATCAAGCTAATTCTAGGCACACTTGTAGTACTCGACAATCTCTACGCGATGAATGTCTCCGATCGTCAGAATGACACCGACAAGGCGGCACCGGCCCCCGCACATCACACGGCTATGCAGCACCCACCCTAGGTCAAATTTTTGAGTCTCTTGGCTCACCTTGTCTAGTTTGGTGGGAAACAATTAATGCTTGTCTAATTTAATTTTTTTTCTTACACTGAAAAAAAAAAAAAAAACTCCTTTTATTTTGTTGTCTCTTCACCTATCATTAGTCCAAATTTGACAGATAGATAGTATATATTAGTTCAACTGCAACTGGTGCTGCTCTGGGGACAACCCTCCACTAGTAAATTCTTTAATTGGCTATCACTGTTTTCCAAACGACTAAAGCTAATTGAATCGACTTATGACATAAACAAATTAAACTTTAACATTTGATTGATCGGCCGCTTGTTTATCAATCTTCAATGAGTCATCACTGGAAATATCCAATGGAGATGGTGTTACCTACAAGAGAAGCATGGTGGCTCCATAGCAGGGATACATGGGAAGCTTGAGCACATGGTTATGAGACTTTTAACATTTCATCATGGGCGGTAGGGGAAAGGGTGAATTTAGAATGACATAGTTATGATGATGGAATTAACCCTATGAAAATTTGATCTCAATATGATGCATCAATGGATATTCTTTATATTCTATCCTCCTACCAATTGTAATGGTAGGAAAACCCTGCCGGTTGGCAAACGTGCCTTTATTTGGTTTGGAGTTTGCTCTCATCTAAGATCTCGAGTTTGATTCCTCCGCCTTTAAACTCTTTAAAACGGGGGTTATGCCCCTGTCGTTACCTTCAAGACTCCAAAATTAATCGGTGCACACAAGCTACAATTTGGACATCTGGCTCATTAAAAAAATGTAATGGCAGAAAAAAAGGCAGGTCTTTTCCAACACTGAGTTATGATAACTATAAAAGCATCCTCATCGGGGAGGCTAGGGGACGATGGCTAAGTTGTTCTCCAGTGAAAGGAGAAAAAAACCCCAAAATGACTCAACAATTTTTTGTAAAGGCAAAAGTTATAACTTTGAGTAGTTTTCCAATGATGATAAATCCTTTGAGGCACTATTCAGTTTTTCTCCCTATAGAATAAGAGGATTTTGTGAGTTTTTAAAAAGTGACTTGTTAATTTATAAAATGTGTTTTTGAGTTTAAATTTGGCCCAATTTTTGTTGAGATGAGGATGTTCTAAAAACACACTTCCTCTAATCCCAGCTACATTTAATATTTCCCAAGTTGTTTAATCAAGTACCATAAATGACTTTTACACTTTCTTCACAATGGATCATCCGATCAATCCACCAATCGAACCAATCCGAACCATCCGTTGATCCATCCGAGGTATGTACGGATGGATTGCATCGCCCAACACATAAGTTCACGGTTCCGGATCGGATCGGATAAACCAACCGCCCGTTGAAAAAAAAAAAAAAAAAAAAAAAAGAAGGCGTATTCTACTATTGAGTAATCCATTACCCATTCCCACACCACATTACCCAATGGCCAATACTACCCACTACTTGTACCCCTACGGCACTACCCCGGTCCCCAGTCACTTACCCTAACCCGAAGCCTAAGTCTCTATCTCTCTCTCCAATCCATCCATGTGGCGCATGCGTGTGCCGTGTGGTTTGGATTTCTAAGTTTTATATTGTGTTTTTACTTTTTAGCTACTGTTATTGGCTTGTTGAGTGAAGTGTGAACCACCAAATGGGGTGGAAAAAATAGGTTTGAAAAATAGTCACTCTTGAGAAATGTTTGGGCCGGAAAATGGGCTGGAAAATGATTTGGAAAATATTCTAGATTGGCCCAAGTTAGAGGCCCATTTGTCATAGCTCAATCCGTCAAATCCATCCGGAACCGATCCGCGAAATCCGTATCCGATCCGATCCATCCGTATGTCACCTACGGATGGTTCTCGAATCCTAAGAACCCAAATCCGTTATGACCGGATCGGATCCGTATCCAAACCGGCCAAATCCGATCCGTGAACACCCCTACTTTCTTCTATCTATGTGCCTTAACTAACCCTACCCACTTGTCAAATCCGAAAACCAGTCCCAAGTTTTGCAGTAGTTGATTAGAAGAATCAACTTCATCCAAAACAACAAACTAGCATAGAACTTGTTTACTGAAAAATTTGAGTTCAAAACCACCATGCAAATAGAGTTGTCGAATAAAAATAGGGTTTTGGGATGTGAGTGTTGTAAATGTCCTGAGTGTTGTAAATGTCCTGGTCCCGCATTGTAAATTAATCTACCAAGAGCCTGGTACGGTACATGAAAGAAAAACATGAAACGGTACATGAAAAGGGAGCCGACGGCTGTGATACACTCAGTGCACACTTAATGCATCACTACAGTACACCGAGTGCATCATAGCCATCGGCTCCCTTTTCATGTACTGTTTCATGTTTTTCTTTCTTGTACCAAACACTTTCCGATCTACCAAGTATGAGTACAAACTATGCGTGGGGAATACTTGAACTGAACATCATTTTGAAGGCTCTATTGAAACCTTTGTAAGTATATTACACGAGCTAAAGACTACAAAAGTATATTGCTTAAAGTAAAGACTAACAAAATTGATATGTAATTATAAAAACATGAAATTAATACCTGACTAAAGGGAGATCTTGGAACATTTTTTCCCCTCTTCGTAACCTTCTCATGCCAAGCCTTTTGTCTTTTAGCACCCTTGACTCCACGGTTAGTCACTTTCTTTTTCAAGCCCTTTGCTTTTTTGACCTTAGGATCGATCAAATCTAATCCCTTGTCAATGTTGGGACACTCGGGACCACTACTTGAAGCACCAAAGCCATGTTTGGAAAGAAATATATTGTCTACTTGTGCACACAAAAGCATCATAGTATCCTTTACCAACTTATATGCTTCATCATCTTCGGATGCCTGAGCCACTAATGTCACCGCTTTAGGACAAAGATGTCAATACCGTGCCGATATTACCAACTTCCGATCATTCTCATCCACCATAACTTCTTTTCCCTTCGATGAACAACTCTTTGCATCTAGCCTCCATCGGCCTAATATGTATTTCTCGGGTATTTCCATGACATTCATTTGCGATAGCACTTTGATTGCATGACCACATAAAATTCAAAGCTCTCAAATTTTCGACAACTACAACTAACCTCCGTAAGAGTTTTAACTCCTAATGCATTGAGTTCCACCCTACCCAACACTTTATACTCTCTTTCTTGTCCATGCCTTTGAACCACAAATCCAATTTCATCTCCTAACTCCGAAGTTTGTATCACTTTGCAACCAAGAGAAATGTCAAACTGTTTGTGGAACAAGTCAAAGAGATGAGGAGTGTAAAATTTTGCAGCATGACGTAACATCGGACAATTACGAAAGTTTATTTTAACCATCTTTTCTCTAGGGTCAAATTTCGCTTGTATTTCTTTGTACCGCTTCTCCAAAACAACTTGATCAAAAAATGTAAAAAATAGACCAAGGTTATTGTCACACTTCGAGTGTCTCTTTATTTGGGCATTCAAGCTCTCACTAAGTTGAGTGCTTCTCATCCCCGCATTGAAAGACCACTTCATGTGCACATGGGCCCACTTCTCTTGAAGCTCCCAAGTTTTCATCACCCAAGCATTATTCTCCAACTTATAATTCTTGACCAAAGTTGTCCAAGCTTCAATTAATTCTGATTTCTCTTCATAACCATACATGCAAGCATTGAAATCATTAATAAAAGAGGAAAAATTCTCACCCAAGTAGCCTAAGTGCTTCATTGCATTTTGATTGAGGTGGAAAGTACACAATCCATGTTTCACATCAGGCATCACTTCAGATAACGCGTTAGCCATTGCTTGATCTTGATCTGTGAAAAAGGTGAGAGGCTTCTTCCCCGACATTGCTTCCAAAAAAGTTTTGAATAGCCACACAAATGATGGGGTCGTTTCATCATACATCAATGCTACACCAAAAATCACTGTCATACGATGATGGTTAAAACCGGTAAAAAGAGCCAATGGTCGACACTCTTTATTAGTTCGAAAAGTCGTGTCAAAAGACAATGTATCCCCGAAAAGCCCATAATCCGTAATCATCTGATGGTCAGCCCAGAAAATATTGGTAATCATCTCATCTATATCCAATTGCATAGTGTGAAAGAAGTAAGGATTATCCATGGCTTTTTTCTGAAAATAATTGAACAACATCCCTGCTTCACCATATTGCAAATCTCTCTCTCTTCTAGAACGCAAATGAGTTTTAAGATCCTCTCGCATGAACCCAACAAATTCCTTCCCTCCTGATTGGGCACTAATGAGATCATGTGACAACTTAAGACGTAAGCCAGTAGCCTCGGCAATTTCAGCATTTATAGCTTGGGACTCACACAAACCCCTTTGAGTTCTCATCATATGAACAGTGTCAGGAGTATGCAAATCATGATTGTGGGTGTCATCAAACTTTGTCACACTCCATTTTAATGATGCTCGGTCAAGCGATATGTACATCAATGCCCCGCAATAAGTTCTTGTCTCCCTTTTAGTTAGTGCTTTCGTGAGACTCCGTTTATCATTTACTCCTTCCTTACTACAAACATACTTTCTATTAATAATCATACCATCCGTCCTGCTTTTTGTTAAATAGTCTTTTCGAATGCTAAACCCTCTAATCCTTCCGAATTCGTTGTAAAACCGAAATGCAGCAGGCTCAGAATCAAATTCCATACCAATACATGGTGTACATTCCTTTAACAATCCTCCACTATCTTCTATAGTCCGCTCAACTCCACTCCCATCCATCTGAAATGAATTTAAATAAAAAAAAAAGGTTGTAAAAAGTCCAAAGCCAAACAACAAAATCAAGATTAAAAAAATCAGTCATATGGGTGCTTTTTCTATTATATTAATAACATGATATATATGGACAATGTAATCACTCTTATGTAATTGTAAAATTTAAGGATCCTTGTCGCTTGGTGTTTGGTTATGAACCACCTCAGCCTCAATACACTGGCGGCGCCACACTTATCACTTGCCTTAGCCGATGCATGTACTTATCATATGTTCAATATTGTTTGACTACTCAACTCTTCAAATTTTGAAGGGTTTTTTCTTCAATAACTAGGTATCTAGGCTAGTATACAAGCAACTGACTAAACATAGAATCCTACAATTCACGTCTGGAGAAACTTACTGCCGTAATTTTTAAGTAATTTATGACAATCCACAAAAAAATTTTGGAGCCGCCAATGACTCAATACAAGGCTTCTTCCCCGACATCTTTTTTTCTCTTTGGTCAAAGATTGAAAAAGATGCAAATTCAGTTTGGTATGAAAATTGTGTCTACTGATTTTGTCATATGGGTGCTTTCTTTTTTTTTTTAGCAAACCCGGGGTGGTACGTGCCAAGCTTCAAAAGCCTAAAAGCCTATGCTAAAGCTTCAAAATTTCTAGAGGTCCAAAGTAAAGAAAATAAGGTAATGAAGGCTTATTAATCACAAACAATGGACCTATTATATTAATGTGAATGTGACCGACAAAAGTTATAGTAAACCCTATCAGTGTGTTATGGGCTACATTTAAAAATCCTATAATAGTATAAATATAACAGTTTTCTCATTTTGTAAAGCATAATCAAGTAATAGTTTGGAGTTTAGTATCTCATCTAATCAAGTAATCAAGTAATATAACGTTGATAACCGTGCATGATCAAGTAATGAACAAAAGCTTGACATGTTAAGCACATTAAAAAATGGGCGTAGGAGAGGGAGAGAGAAGGAGAGAAAAGAAGAAAAACCATACCTTTTGATTAGCAGCAGAAATCGTTGATGGACGAAGTCGATTTCACCTTCAGCAGTGGTGGATTGTGAGCGGCAGAGGAGGAAAAATTGGGAGGGAAAATGGGGGAAAAGTAGTCGTGGTTTAGGGTTTTAGCAGTTTTTGGCGCCAAAGGAAAAAACAGATTGTTAGGCGTCCAAACGGAGCCCTTCCCAGCCGAATTTGGGGACCAAAAAAATGCGTCAAAACGACGCCGTTTTGACGCACAGCGCGCTGCACAGCGCTGCCCGCGCAGCACCCCCCGCGTCCGCCGTTTTGACACACAGCGCGCTGCCCGCGCAGCACCCCCCGCGTCCATAAGCGACATGGAACTAGCAGTTAAACGACTTGTATGAGTCTCAAATGAATTGTAATCGTAATCTACATTGAAATTGAGACGCAACTTAATAACTTATTACAATAATTTTTTCGTATTACCTTATTGATCCGAAGCACCACATGATCAACATTATTTGTTAAATAGAGTGTATCAAATACCTTAATCCTGTTTAGATGGTTGAACAAGATCACTTCGCCTGAAACCTCCTTGCCTCTCTATCCTCACTGATCTGCACGACGTGCCATTTTCTTATAAATAAAATAATTATAATGCTAGGAGATTTCGAATCAAGGAATCACACAGACTCCACGAGGATTGTGCATGGCCATAGAAAATTTTCAAGTTTTCAACTGCTCAGATTTGTTGTGTCAGTCTTCACCCTCTCTTTAGTATTTAATTTGACAGATAGATATATTACTTAAATTGCATCTGGTACTGCTCCGGGGTGCAACCCTCCAGCAGCTAATTCTTTGGTTTTTTCTTGGTTTTTTTTTTTTTTTTTTTTTTTTATTCAAACTAGAGTTTGAGCTCGTAGTGATTCTTCAAAATTATATAAATTTGTTAATAAACACAATTAGTTTCAATAGTGTTTTAAGTTTGTTAAACTTTTAAACCAAGTGTGAACAAAATTTTGTTTGTTTGGGCTGGCGCTTAGGGTTTACAAGGTTGCATAAGTGGCTTTTTAAATGTTTAAAGCGGCTGTTTTGGGTTTTGTATTTTGGTGCTTTCTTTTTTCCCTTCTTTTTCTTTCATTCAACCTTGGTTGGATGTCTCCTCCCATTTTCTCAATGTACCCTTATCGAGTTTCTTTTATTTATTTCTTTTTCCGATAAAAAAAAAATTATTGGCTCGACTGACTTACAATTGCATAAAAAAGCCAAATGATTAAAGCCTAATTTGATTTTGAGATGAAGATCGACTCATCTCAAAACCAAATTAAACTTTAACACTTAATTGATGCGCTTGTTTACCAAACCAATCTTCAATCAGTCATCAATCATCGGAACTTGGAAGTATTAAATGAAAATGGTGATACCTTGAAGAGGAGCAAGGTGGCTCCATGGTAGGGATACATGGGATGCTTCAGAACATGGTTATGAGGAAGCTTACTCCCTAGGGAAGGAATCATATGGCATTTTAATGGTCTGGGGTTGGGGGAAAAGGTGACTTTAGATTGCATATGGCATATTCATGATGATGGAAAATGGCCCTCTTTACAGTTCATTTCTCTGCAAATTTGATCCTAATATTTTGGTCAAACCACTCAAAAACCACATAATTCATAAGCTTGTGGTGAATGTTTTCTTTTCGTTTTTTTTCCTCGGTTAAAACTTGGACTGGTTGAAACAGCGTAGTGACCCCCGATCAATTGGAAAACTCATGTACATGACCTAAAATGTTAGGACTTAAGTCATAGCTCACCTGGCTTGGGGGGGAATATTGTTCCATGTTGCGGGCTCCATCATGAGGCCTCCGTCAAATTAAAAGTTAAATTGGAGCCCCCTCTTGCAACCATAGGATCCCAAGTATCAAACTCAAGACCGGTGGGAGACGAGCAACCTTATGTCAGATGCTCCAACCAATTGAACCCCCACCTCGACGTGAGGAAAAAAAAAAAACAAGAAGACGTTTATTGCTTCTGAAGACTAGCTGTGGGCTAGTTATATTTACGACTACAAATGAACCAAGCTGTTCGCGAGCATTGAAGGCCTAAACAAAATGAGTGTGAGAGCTTACTGAATTTTAAAACGAGCCATGCTTGAAATAATCTTCAGCTAAACTTGAATCATTTGCACTTCACACCTTATTATAAGGCCCTACATTCGAAGACAGCCCTGGAACAATGCCCAAGAGGTCGACTCATTTGGACTTTCACACCTTTTTTTGGCCGAAAAGGAGCCCCTATTACGAGTAGTTATATATATTGATTTTTTCGTATAATAAATTGATATCATATGCTCTTCTTGGTCCAATGGTAAGCTGAATGTAGTCCACATTTTGTTTTTGAGTTCAAATCTTATCCCTAACACTTTCTTCTTAAGTGCTTATTTGTCAAAAAAATAATTCCATTGTGAGGATTCCAAGCTACTATGTATTGAACGTATGTCAAAAATAACCCAAGAAGACATCTACACCACTAGCACCAAAGCATGCATGTTGATTTTTTTATCCCATTATTATGGTTTAATTGTAAAAATATATAAGACACCACTTTATGATTGGGCCCAAGACCTCCAAATACCTAGGGCCGACCTTGCCTCGGTTAATGTGACGCTACTTTCCCCATCCCTCTACCTCTCTCCCTTTGTTGAAGCCCTTTAGTCGTTCCTCCTTTTTGGGGGTAAATTGATATATAAGAATTGGCAAACAAAAGCCCTTTGGATTGAGGGGTTTGGTGTGAAAAGAAAATAATAGAAATAAGATTCACACTTCTTGTTTGGATAAATAGGTGAGAAATGATAAGAATTGTGTGTAACTGCAAGGCTTATTTTGTTTCTCACCCTCTCTCACAAAAAATGGTTAGAAAGCCAAACCCTTTCTTCTCTCAATAAATCACTTGATCCAAAGGGGCGTTATTTTCATTGTTATGATGGCACTACCAACTTGACATCTATAGCCGGTTATAAGTTCATGATCCTAGCAGCTAGCCCATTCCCATTTGGACAGGCAAAGCTTCAAACAAAGAGGTTGGGCCTCAATGCCAGCCCAGGGCCTCATCACGTACGCCTAGACCCAGCCCTAGTTCGGCAAAGCGGTGCCCTGTTGCTAATAAAGTGGATGGCACATTGAAATGTTGTCAAGAATTTCCTAGGTGTGCATTTGAGGTGTTCTAGTGCACATGAACCCTTTGAAGACTGGACATGCGTGACATTCAAATGTTCTAAACAAAGTTTGTTCAAGATTTGCAAATTTGGCTAACTCGGCCCTCAAAGTTGACCCAATTCCCTTATCTTTGATATTATATCAATTAGGCAAGTCAGTTATAGCAGGTATCCGGGCAAGCTCATGAATATTTAGATTTTACATCATCGAAACCCATTGAATTTATCAAATTTCGGCTGAAGTACGTTAATAGTACACCATAGCATCAACTGAATATACATCTAAATCTTGAATTTCAAACTCCTGCAAAGTCCAAAGATTGTACAATCTTGTGCTCTAACAGCCCAAAACCGACGAATTAAACAAAAATGAAGAAGAAAAAGAAGAAGAGCAACGGCACAGCCACAGGCACTGGCACTAATTGCATCATGTAGCTTTCTTGGTATGGTGGATGTGTGAAGAGGCTTTGGAGAGAACGGAAGCAATGGAATGGAAAGCATTTGAAGCCATCCTTGTCTTTATATGCCCCCTCTTTGGCATAGGCCTTGTGCCTCTGAAGCTTCCACCAATGGCTGCAGCAGCATTGACACCTCTCATCATCTGGTTCATGGCGGAAACTCGAGCTCGGTAACCGATGTAGATTGAAAAGAAGTGGGATTTTGAATGGGTTGATGTTGGTTTGGAGCTTGGTTCATTTTGGAGCGTATGTATTTATAGGCATAAGAATGGGTGATTGCAATACAAGGTGCTGGGAAAGAGAGACTGGGGGTGGGGAGAGTGTGGAAAACTTGGTGCAGTTTTTAATTTTTTTTTAACTCATGGGCAGGGGGAGGTTGGGGGGCAATGCCAGCTTTTAGTTGTCTGGCTATAGAAGATTCCTTTCACCCCCAACTTGAGACAAATTGAAATCTGAGGGTGAATTGGTTTGAGATTGAATGAAAGGAGAAAAAATGTCAGGACCAGCTTATGCGCGCGTCGACTAATTCTAGGGGCTCAATTCCGGAGGGTGAAGTCATGACACAAAGGTTTGGTGAGAGACAATTACTGCTTGTTTGAATTCATTTTTGTCCTTGCAACCAAATCAGAAAAAAAAGGATCAATCACTGAAAATACCAAAATACGACACTAAATATTTATTTGGTTCGACGTGGAATCTAATCGATAGACTAAGATCTATGGACCAAATATAAAAAAAAATCTCCTCATAACAAGAGATACCGTCCCCCCCAAAAATCGCCCTTTTTATAACTAAAAAGACAAGGTAACGATTTGAATTGAAATCTGCAAACCATAAGCGACATGGAACTAGCAATTGAACAAATTGTCGAGTCTCAAACAAATTTTAATCGTGATCTACGTTGAAATTGAGACACAACTTAGTAACTTATTACTAACAATTTCGCCTTAAAACTCATTGCCTCCCTATCCTCACTGATCTGCACGACATGCCATTTTCCAAGGAATAAAAATAATTATCATGCTAGGAGATTTCGAAACAAGGAATCACACAGAGTCCACGAGGATTGTGCATGGCCATAGAAAATTTTCAAGTTTTCAACTGCTCAGATTTGTTGTGTCTCTTCAGTCTTCACCCTCTCTTTAGAAAATTCTCTTTGTATTTTTTTTTTATATTTATCTTGATAGAGTTTGAGCTCGTAGTGATTCTCTAAAATTTCTATATAAATTTGTTAACATACACAATAAGTTTCAATACCGTATTAGGTTTGTTTTACATTTAAACCAAGCTTGAACAAAATATTACTCGGCTCGGTCAACTTGCAACTGCATAAAAAATTCAAACGATTAAAGCCTCATTTGCGATCGACTCATCTCAAAAACAAATTAAACTTTAACACTTAATTGATGCTCTTGATTACCAAGCCAATCTTCAATCAGTCACCATTGGAAGTATCAAATGGAAATGGGGATACCTACAAGAGGAGCAAGGTGGCTCTATGGTAGGGATACAAGTGATGCTTCATCACATGGTTATGAGGAAGCTTACTCCCTAGGGAAGGAATCATACGGCATTTTATTGGTCTGGGGTTGGGGAAAAAGGTGACTTTAGAATGACATAATCATGATGATGGAAATAGCCCTCTTTACAAGCATGTGGTATATGCTTTCTTTTTCATTTTTTTCCCCCTCGTTTCAAACTGGGGCCGGTTGAACCAGCTTAGTGACCCCTGATCAATTGGGGAACCCACCCGACCTAAAATGTTAAGACTTAAGTCATAGACGATCTGGCCGGGGAGGAAATATTGTTCCATAAACACATCCCGGGCTCCGTCACCAGGCACAGGTTAAATTGGAGCCCCCTCCCCCAACCATACGATCTCAAGTATCCAACTCAAGATCAGTGGGAGACAACCTTATGTTAGCTGGATCCAACCACTTGAACTATCACCTCGATGTGGTATATGTTTTCAGCAGCTAAAGAATGCCCCCTGGTTCTGAACTCAATTTCAAAACCACTGCTTGTTTAGGAGAGTCTTCCAAGAGTGCAGCTGCCTTTCCAATACTGAGTTACCACTCATCTAATCCAAGCTTCAATTTAATATTTCCCAAGTTGGCTTAATCAATACCATAAATCACTTTCACACTTTCTTTTATATCAAAGTGTCCTAACCCTACCCACTTGTCAATACCGAAAACCAGTCCCAAGTTTTGCAGGACTTGATTCAAAGCACCAAACTAGCATTAAAATCTGTTTCCAGAAACATTTGAGTTCAAAAACACAGTGCAAATAGAGTTGTTGAATGCATATTAAAAAAATACCTTTTCTGAAAGTCAAACAAAAATTAGCTGGCATGCCATCCCACCTCCCTGCCTAGCTAAACACCCTGTTCCTAGGGTCTCCCAATACATCATAGTCCATTTGTCAACTCCCTCATGGTATATTTAAGCTCTTCATTTCATGTCAACTGGGATCGAACCTAACCTTCATCAGCTCAAACACATTACAGAAGCAAGTGACTACATCTGACTTCAGCCAATGAGGAGGAACAAGGTGAACGATGCCGAAGCTGCAGCTGCTGCTCTCCACAAAACTGAAGCACTCAACAAAACTGAAAGAGGAAGAAGGCCTCTCCCAAAGAGAGGGCAGATTAAATTGAGGATAGCATCGAAAGCATACCGAGCTATTGTATTCTTGTTCTCTCCCGCCTCTTCTACACAGAAGAAAGTCATACTTAAGGAATACAAGGATGTTTAGCAAATTGTGATTTGTACAAATTTTTAGGTGTATTGTGATTCCATCGATGTAGTTATCACGTTCTTCCGATATTTTTGCTCTTGTACCGATCCCAATCCCTTTCGATTTATTGGGTATAGAAGAGCGTTAAGTAGCAAGTTCAATTCTACTTGCAAGTGATATTCTACAAGTTCTAGAAACCGGAATCATTCTCCCTATAAAAATTAAGGCAGCGGCTACCTACATACTACTGCTCATCTAACCTGCTATATGCCAGACTCCTCGCTCTTGCAACTCTTGAATTTGCCTATTCCATATCCATAACATAAGTTGACATAAAAAAATTAGCAGTGCACAATGCCTTGGAAACCACATGATATAAAAAGCATTTACCACATGATTTCCACAACAATTTGATGTATTAGATGAGGGAAGAACAATTTTCCAAATTCAGTGAACTAGAAAAATGCAATGCAAGTAGTCAATATGTCACAAAAAAGGATCGGATAGGTGAATCAAACATTATATTTGAGAGCTTGAGTTTTCAGATCAGACCTTCATAGAGAGTCAATGATACTGTAATTGCAAATACTTATATAACTCTACACATAAATTCATAGAATTTATCTCTTCCCGAAGATTGAGGCTCGGGTCATTTCATTAGTAGTATGACAGAGTGGAATTCTCAACAAAAGAGGAACTGTGGTAATCATTTGTGAAGCTGTGCAGTAGTACTACATAAGAACATGAAGCAGAAAGTTAGCTCTTCAATAGGGGATAGCTTCCACAGCAATTATTGGTTTACAAGAAATAAAAAGTGACAGAAATGACCGTTTTGACAGCAATGGTGCCCCTGATAACATCAGGGGGTCTTAAGTACCAACCAGTGGTTCTTTGATTTCAGGCCAAGGCACAAAATGTTCTCTGCCTAGTGGAAAAGACCCAGAAAGAAAAGAATGATTCCTTCCTTTCAATGCCAAGAAACAAAGATGCACCTTCATACTTTCTTCCAATCTATCAACCTAACTTTATTCCATAAAACCTTCCAGCATTTATAGACGTCCAAATCCTTTTGAGGGAGGGTTGCCCTTCTAAATAAGCAATGGTTGCTCAATTAGCTCCAATGGCTTTCTCAGGCCAAGCCCCAAGGCGGACAACATTTTCAAACACAGAGATAGGAGATCACAGCTCCTTGCCTAAGAAAGCATGTCAATTTAAGAGTAATAACACGAAGACCCCAAGGCGGAAAATCTGCATGATAGCAGAGGCATGGAAGAGACCTTACACAGGCCATAGGTTAAAGGTACTGAGCAGTTCTGATATAACACCTAACCCTCTTTCTCCATCTGAGACTATTAAGCGGTTCTACACCTGCATCAATAAGAAGGACTTGAACCAACTAGGCAAGTTCATATCTGACGACGATTGTTTCTTTGATGATTGTTCGTTCTACAAACCATTCCAAGGGAAAAAGGTCTCTTTCTCCTCTAAACATCAAAGCAATTCGGTGTTTTTCTGCTTATCATTCTAAAGTTGCTTCTATGAACCATTATAGGAGGTTATGGAATTCTTTAGTCAACTAATAGCTAGCATGGGTCCCAATATAGAGTTCAAGATAGGACTAGTCTCCGAAGGAGATGATTTTACAACTGGAGTGAACTGGCATCTAGGTACTTTCATACTAGTTGTCTTAAAGGTTGTCGTTTCTAATCAGTTTGGTATATGAACTTTTAAGTTTGCCTAAAGCCTGATACAGATTTCTTGTAAAATGGCAGAATGGAACAAGAAACAGATCCCCTTCACCAAAGGCTGCAGCTTCTATGAGTGCTCAACAGAGGGAATGAAACTAGTCATCAAGTACCAAATACTCATTCTCAATACTGACCTGCATTTCTCTCTCTATTGATTAAATTAAAGTGGAGAATAACATATTGGTGAGTAAATGCAGGAGAGCTCGAGTGATAACCGAATCGCCAATGAAACCAGGACGCTCTGTGCTGGTAATTTCTCGTTGCCTTTCTTGGAACATTAACGGTTCCAGCCTTTGTATGTCAAAGCCCATTTGTTTATTATTTACTATCTAGACATATTCATGTCTTATTGTTCTACTATTGACAAACTTCAGGTTCTACTGAAGTTTTTGACTTCACTATTTGACACGTTTCCAAAGGCTACTGAGTGTACGTAAATTTCTACTTACACTTCCTAAGCTAAAAGTCATCATTGAAACATCACATTCCAATATACAACAGATATCTGGGTGCTGCAGGGTTCCTAGACAACTTCCATCTTATACTACAAGTAATACTGAAGGTTTATAATACCACACTGGGGCCATTAATAAGCCCAATCCTAGCATGGTACATTCAACTCTGGAAATTCATGAATCGCTTGCTCAGCAGCACACTCAAGATATTGATCTTCATTTCTAAGATCTTCAACAACTAGTGGACATTGACCCTCTTTCAACAGCAAACATTGTAGGAAGGCTTCACATCAACTGTCAATCGTCATTACTATACCATGTTTCCAATAATGAGAGAGCAACAAATGGTCCCAGAATAGGCGGAAGTGGTGGGGGATTCCTGAAAGCAACAATGGGATCAACCTTGTCATTAGCAATCTTTTTTCCTTCTGCCCCTATGTCATTACTTGTTTGCTTCTTCGGGGTTGAAGTAGCCACTATACCTGAAGCAAGGATAAAAATACTGTCAATAAACAAGTTTCTTAAGAGGAAATAAGGAAGAATGCAAAACAGATATGTACATTACCCCATGCTTCTTTCGCAGAGCAGCTATGCTTAAAGATATTTCTTGCAGGCAATAATCCAGAAGTTCCACGCATAGGAGTTGTAGCTATTTTCTTCTTAACCAGGCCAGAATCAGAAACAAACAATCCTGCAATGCCAAAAACCAGGGAGAAAGAAGTCAAATTCACTATTTCAATGAAGCATTCAAACTCATGACTTGACATGCAGCTGCTCACACATCCTGCATGGGAATAGCGATAAGTTGAAAGAACATAACCAGCATAGTAAGCCTATCTTCTGAAGCATGTTGAACAAACCAACCATTATCACAAATTTTTGGCAGCAACTCTATCATATGCAGCAACAAAAAAAAGCGAAAAAACATAAAACAGAACTGCACATATAGTCCTTGTCTCCTTGACAAAGTGAAATGGTCAATAATGATTCACATGGTCGACCCCAATTGATTGTGACACAAGGCTAAGTACATTTGTTTATGTTATCCGATAGTATCACCATCAGGACACTCAAATTAAAATATATGGATATCGAAAGCAAGTTCTTACTGTCTTCGCATGCAACATGTTTCCACAACATCCAACAATTGCAGACCAAGTAGTGCTAGACAGAGTACTCTAGTGCAATTTCATAACGACTTACTATCCACATTCATCAGAAGAAATGAAAAGAAGCAGAGAAAAAGGCTGAAAAATAGAAATCTGCAAAATGTCAAATTACCGACAATCACATCAATTGTTCATCTAACCGTAACCAAAACAATAAATAGTCATTCTAGCAAGCATACACAAGCAACTTCCCTCTTCAGGAAAAGAGAGATAAAACTTCAACTAGCCAAATGATGATGACAACCCATTAGGCTTCTCCAAAGAAGATTACACAAACCCGCATAGTGCCCACTAGATACAAACCCAGAAAGCCCATTTCATGAATTGTATAAGATGCTTTTCTGCCAATAAATTTACAGAATTTAATAATTATTTTCCATTTAAAACCGTTATCTCAAAGGGTTTCACAAGGGTTTGCTTCAATTGCAATAATATAACGGCAAATAAATTCTTGAGACAAAAAGTTTCTTTTTCATTCAAGATTACTCGACTATAAGAACCATAAACAGCGCAGGGATTTACCAAAAAAAAAAAAAAACAGCACATGGAACTGACACAGTAATGATTGAAAACTTAGGGAGGATTGAGACGCTTTGTTGTATTACCTGCAATTGTTGAAAGCTTTTGCGTTGCAAATGGAGTGCGTCTACACACACTGCTG
Organism: Vaccinium myrtillus; assembly: GCA_016920895.1. Lineage (NCBI taxonomy): Eukaryota > Viridiplantae > Streptophyta > Magnoliopsida > Ericales > Ericaceae > Vaccinium > Vaccinium myrtillus. The sequence continues at coordinate 12,102,937 of CM029281.1, read as the reverse complement.
TGTGTCGTCTAATGTTGAGAGGGATGGAGTCCGGAGACTGGGGGGATGTTCGGGAACTTTCTCGCGAAAAGATATTTCGGGTAGATTATAACTACTCCGGTGGAAAAAAAAATTTGTGAACCGCGAATCCGAATCGAACCGAATTAAACCGTAAGTTTTGGATTAGATCCGTGAATTAATGGTTTGGGCACGGATTGAAAAGATAACAAACTGTGACTCGCGGTTCGATTAAAAAATTTTCATAAAAAAAAATTTATGAATCAACCGAACCATACCGTGACCAGACCGTGAGAATTTTATATATATATAAATATTGGAATAAAAATTATAATTATAATTTAACATATTATTTCTTAATTATATGCCCTAAATGGCCGAAATATGGTATATATGACGGTGATATTCTTAAGAAAAAATAAACATGCTACTGATAGCACCCTAGGAATGAGGTTGAGGGCTTGAGGCCATGGAGAGTGATGCCGATGTTATGTTTGAGCCGGGAATTGATATATCTGATGATGATATTTAGTTAATTGTTGCCCAGTTTTTCAAAAGATTTTAGCACCGAGTTGCTAAAATCACCATATTTCAAATCAAAAAATGAAGTGGTTCCGTGTATCGTTTTTCTATTTTTTTTCCCACCAAATTAAAGAACTCCTCAAGTACTTTAATTTGGTGCGAAAAAAATCGAAAAACGATACATGAAACCACTTCATTTTTTGATTTGAAATATGTGATTTTAAGAATCAGTGTGCTAAAATCTTTTGGAAAACTGGGCCGAGTGTGGAGTCATTTTAAATGTTGGGGATTATAATGGTACTTGAATCTGTTTTTTAATTTTGTAATGGTACTTGAATCTGTTTTTTTTATCTGTGACTTTGAATTTGGAATCTGCAATCAGTTTTTTAATTTTGTAGAATGTAATAATCCGTGGATAAACCGTGAACCAAACCATGAATTTTTTTATTGTCTTAGAACCGGACCATAGACTTTTGGTCCGGACAAGGATTACCTTTCCTTGGATCGTAGACTTTTGGTTCGACCCTTGGATTCATACCAATCCGGACCATTAATAGCCCTAGTACTCCGTACTCATCTAAAACTAATGGCATTTCCTGAAGGGAAAAAACACCTGACAAATATGTCGACGCAAATGCATTGAATGACGTTAGTGTTTTTTCTTCGGCGTTGGTAGTAACAAATTATTACTCCCTCCGTCCCAATTTAAATGCTCTCTACGGTTATGCGTGCCTTTTTAAAACTCTTGTAATTTTTATTCAATAATGTATTATATATGCAATATGGATCTTATTTGATAGATCTCAATTAGTTCTATTAGACAAAAATTTTAAAAACTTTGAAAACATTACCAATAAAAATATATAGACGTTTGAAAATGGCACGGATATTCATAGGGAGCATTTAAAAATTATGAGTAGTAACAATGTAAAGTTGTAAACACACCAGTTTGTGGATTATATGAATCGCTTACGTTTTTGTTTAGTTTTTGGGACATTAATGACGTAGATTAGATGTCTCAAATTAATCCCTATTCCGCACTAAAACGACATCGTTTTGTTATCCTTTAACCTCGTAAGAGCAAGAGCAACAGCCTGGGTAAAAAATTTGCTAAAAGACCTGGTGAACAGTGCACATAACTACTCTGTCACTATCAACACTCCAACAATCCAACCCATTTTATCTATCTTTTATTAAAATATTATTTTTCCCTTTAAACCCGAGTTCACAAGCTGCGATCGACGGTGACCTTTATACCTTTATACCATTGTTCGTCGTTCATCTCTCCGTCGATCTTGTTCTCCGTCGAAGCTCTCCGCCGTCAATCTCTGTCGAAGCTCTCCGTCGAAGCACTCATCCAAGATCCAAAGTAAATTGTCGCCGTCGGCATCAATCAATAGGAAACTCATCTGTAGCTGAAGGTAGAAATGGTAGAAATGGCGTCATTCAATAGGAAACCCATATGTTGCAAAGAGAGACGAAGAACTGTGAATAGTGACAACTCCTGGGAGGGAGAGGGAGAGAAGAGAGAGAGAATAAATAGCAATAATTAAATCAATACCCTGTGAACAGTGCTTAGGTAGAAATGGCAAAGAACTGTAGCTGAAGGTAGAGTACCAAAGGGTATAGCTAATCTGTTGGAGGAGAGACTCTTTCCTTTTGTAGCTAAAATAGCTTAGAAACCCCATATAGCTAATCTGCTGGGGATGCTCTAAGGTGCTCTACAGCATCCTCAAATCCTATTTGAAAAGCTCTTTGTAAGTAAACACATATTGAAAATCGGTCAAAATTTTAGACAATTAATAAATGGCACCAATTCGGATTATTGGAAATGGCTCTTATTCAATTTTTTTTCTCCATCATGCCAATCCGAGAGCGAATATCCGGTCAAAACTCAAAAATTTTGACCCATTTTGGCTTTTATTAAAAAAATTGAGTTTTTGACCATAATTTTATCTTGGATCCGAATCAGATAAAAACCACAAAATGATGCAAAATGATTGGACAACGAATAATCCAATTTACTTTATCTATCTCATTTCTCGGAATTGGCTCCTCTCCATCATCGCCAATCCTCTCCGGTTTTGAATTTTGTAGGCCCATCTTGGACATTTTACTTTATAAAAATCAAAAATGCCACACCAAAAATCATGTGCATGACATATTTTCTTCAATATAAATGAGTAGCGATCAAGTATTGATTGGTATCCGAATATCATGATTTTTTATGTTGTTGAAGTTTTGGGCAAGATCTACAGTATGAACAGTTTGAATCAAAATTTGGAAGTGGAGAGGATTGTTACTAGGGAGAGCCGATTCCTATTACAGAGACCCCTCAATCACTGCATAGTGTGAGATAACCTCTTGAATGCGAAACCCCTAAAAATTTAATCAAGTTGCTCATGGCTGATCGTATATTTCATTGTAGTTCTATGATTCAAACTTCAAAGTATTCTTTTTTGATTGAATCAAATTTTGGTTCAATATATAAAGATCGACTGCGCCTATCTTGTTGCTAATAAATACCATTATGTTTTACAGTATGTTGACTCTTTCAAATTCTCTGTCACATGAAATAGGGACCCATTTTAAGAGTATGAGACTAGGGTGTCAGATGAGTGGATTTGGTTTAATTTGGGTGAGTTGTATATAAGTTGAGTCTTTAGCGCGTCATTGACCCATTTATAACCCGTTTAGTTTTATAGTGGCAGAATTATTACCCATACCCAACCCGATCCATTTATAAACAGTCAAATTCAACCCGTCCATTAACCCAATTAATGGGGTTTGTGTTAGTAAACTTTTGGAAGGCGCTAGTAATTCTGGGGGTGGCGTTAGTAATGCTTAGAGTGTCAATAGTAATTTTCATTTGGCATTAATATTTTTGCTGAATTCTGCCATAACACAAACACAGAGTTCCATTTTTCATATTTTCAGTCCCCCTTTTTCTGTTTTGAACTTGAACAAAACGTCCAAAATAGAAAAAAAATGAACAAAGAACTGCTCCTAAAATATGAAATATCCAACAAACACAATAAAGGCTCCTTGAATTTACACAACTTTATTGTACCAAGTTAAGAATACTTTCTAAACAATAAAACACAACACACAATCTACTTCAAGCTCGGCAACACCTCAACCAGGACATGATCTGCAGACTGCAGCAGCTTTACACTTGCCCTTCTAATCTCAAGTTTTTCAGCTTGTCGAACCCATGTAAACACGACTAGAAGTGTCAATCTAAGTTCTGTGCTGGTGAATTCAAGACCGAGAATCCCCCTGAATGATACACTTACATGTCCCAGCACAGGAGTCAAGTTTAAGTTCCCACATAACAGCAAACAACTCTTAACGCATGTCTACTAAAGCATTAAGACTCGGAATCGATTGGATCAGGATTGAACTTCAGTGATTCCATCCAAATGAGCTCCTTAATGTTCTCTTCGCTGAACGAACGATGCTCAAAATCAAAACTAAAAGGACTCTGGCAAATTGGTTCATCGTTGATATTGTGAAGCGATGATAGGAAAGGGTGGCATAGAGCCTCATCAACTGCAAGCATATCAGGAAAGTAAAGCATAGTAAAGGTAACTTAGGTAAAATGTAATATCTACTATATCATGATGATGTGCCAAAAAAAACTTCGAACTGTTTGGTACCTGTAATGCGTTTGTCCGGATCAAACACGAGCATTTTCTCCAGCAAATCAACAGCCAAAGGAGACATATTGGGGAATCTAGCTGAGAACTGTTGTTTTGGGTAGCGGGGAAGCTGCTTAACATATCTTCGTGCATTATCACTTCGGAGAAATCCCAGGCTGGTTTCATCGGGCGTACCTAATAACTATTAGAAGCAAGGACACAAGCATCAAGCCCTTTAGAAAACAACGCACTACATGAGAACAGACTGACAATTTCTGTTTCAGATAGAACTCTTTATTCTCCACTTTAAACTAAATGACAGTCGAGGTGGCACTAGTACCATTACCCTGTTTCTGAATCAACATTTCTGTATTTCAGCATGTGGTGCAGGTTTAAGATGATACTCTCCATCTCCAACCTTTCAACATAAAAACTGTTTCGAGAGGAGAGAGAAATGTTCATGGTGTTAATCAACCCTAACACACAATAACTAGTATTATTCATATTATGACTTGACTTGTTACAAGACTAAATTAACCAATGTATTAATGTCACAAAATCCCAGCTTGTTACATAACAATTCAAGACGTGGTTTAAGTAATGATTTGGTGAAGATATCAGCCAATTGCGATCCGGTGGACACGAAGGGAGTAGCCAACACACCACCTTCTATCTTTTCTCGAACAATGTGACAGTCTACCTCGATATATTTGGTTCTCTCATGAAATACCGGATTTGAAGCTATATGTATCGCCGCCTCATTATCACAATACATAGGGATAGGTAACTACACACCAAAACCTAAACTCCTCAAGTAATGCTCGCAAGTCGCAACCATATAATCTCACAAGTTGTCTGAGCCATGGCTCGATATTCTGTTTCTACACTTGATCTTGCTCGAAACAACGGCTTATGGTACTTCAAAAACTTACATCACTCTACTCCCAATAACCAGCTAATGCAAGTAAAACATGTCACAAGTCGGTGTTCTTACAAATACAATTAATGGAAAATAATTACAATTTACTAATACAATAAAAACGAACTTCTTCATTCTCCTAAAAGGCCAAAACAACTTCTTTTTTTTCTTATTGTTTCTCCATTTGCTAGAACACTTTATTAAGGAACATAATGTCCATAGACAATATGGAAATTTCTTACACTAGGAAAAAAAGGAAATGTGGCAAGTTCAAAATAAATGTAACAAGCATATGTGGGTATATATATGGGTATATGTACTTGCCTCACATATAAATATAAGCAAAGTATGGAAGCCCCATACCTCTGTTATAAGCCTCAGCTGCTGAACATAATCTTTTCCGGGGAACAAAGGTTCCCTCGTTGCAATTTCACCAAGTATGCAACCAACAGACCAGATATCAATTGCCGCAGTGTACTCTGAACAGTTAAGAAGCAACTCAGGTGCTCTATACCAACGAGTGACAACATATTCAGTCATGAAATCAGTCTCCGATGTTGTTCTTGCCAGTCCGAAGTCTCCGATCTTAAGGTCGCAATTTGCATTAAGAAACAAATTGCTGGGCTTAAGATCACGGTGCAAAACATTCGCCGAGTGCACATATTTCAGACCACGAAGTAGCTGGTATAGAAAATACTGGAGAAAATTCAAAATACATCAGCCTTGTGTACAATTTCAGATCCATATAGGTACTAGAAAAACTCAAGTTCGAACATGTATCACAACTTACAACTTCTGTTTAAAACAAGAGTTTTGAAGAAGATACCACCCATTTAGTTCAAGATATATAACATAAATAGAATTTTAGTTCAACCTTTCAATAACTAGAAGGTTGCAATTGTCAGTTGTCAGGAAACAACAGCAATCGTCATTGGGTGCGACAGAAACAGAGAATTGTCATGATGAACTATGCTCCATCTATCGTCAAGTAGATAGAGGAAACAAAAGTCCAATCTTCTATGCATGACTCAATTGGTGGAATGATTGGCTCTATTGGCTCATCATTCGAAAATTTTCTATTAGCAACAAAATGTAGCATCTGCATAATCTGAACCACTCTGCAGTCAACGGTGAATATATGATATCAATGTTGAAACCTTTTCCATAATAGCTCAGCTAAAGAGAATCATTAAGTTGATCAGAAATCTGCAATAACAAAACGGTTTGGAAGCCAACAACAAACAGCTCGTGGATCATGTTTGCATATGATAATCGCTACCTAAGATGCACGGATACGGACACGACACATTACGGACTTGTGGGTAGTCTTTTCATTAGAAATTACGACGGACACATTGTGGATATGCCGAATAAAATGTATAATTTTAAATTCCAGAGGTATCATCTGAATTTATGTAAGCGGTCAAAACACCATTTTTATACAGGGAAGACCTAACCCACTAAAAGGATTACCATTATGAAGATATGAAACAATGATTACCGTGTAAGTATTCAGTTCATCAATTGAAATTTTGAACTATGGACCAAGTTTTAAACATAACCTCCTATTGTGTCCTCCACGTGTGCCAAGAATGTCCACAATGTGTACTAGTAAAAGAAATATAATTAAAACTAGACACTTATTTAGGCAACCTCCTCACGTGTCTCTGAATTCACGGCACCACTGAAATTGAAAAAAGAAAAATTAAAATTGAAGCAATCTTTTGGACTTTGTTGTATTCTCAAAGAAGTGAACATTCTCCCAAAGCTATCCATAAACACAGAATACCTTCCTAAAAAGTATATTTGCTACATTGACAAAAAGAAAAAGTTTGTTTACTCTACAGATAGTGCATTGGCTCATTGATGCTAGTTACATACTGCGCCATTCAAGCTTTTCAGTAGGATAAACAAACATTTGCTTGTTGTCAATGTAGCAAATATACTCCAGCCTACAACTAAGAATACTCCATATTCCACTCTACTTCATCATTTTCATCCAACTTCTTCTTGTTGTCAATCTAGTAGGAACCAGATTTATCACTTAAAAGGAAAGGAAAACCATGTATGACATTCATCTAGTTTCAAGACTAGACGGAGACAAACAGATGAAAAATGAGGATTAAAACCCATTGACTTAGAAAGTCAACAAAATTTAATCACTGCCTCACCTGACAATGATCATTTGTCAATGGTTGATCCGAACGAATTATCTGATGAAGATCAGTGTCCAGCAGTTCATAAACGATGTAAACGTCATTAAAAGCCTCTCTCTTCGGAGGCCTTATGATGTCCTTGATGGAAATAACCTGTGACAGGGAAATAACTTAGCATTATTTTACTTATGAAAAAAAAACTTAGCATTTTTTGGGTTAATGCGGATTGGCAGGAACCCCTCGCTCTGGCACTCCAAGGACATGACGCCAACCATGATGGGTCTCTGGCCTTAACTTTCTCAAGGGTAAAATAACCAAGCTTAAATAAACAAAAAAAAAAAATTCCCCTACAAGATAAATTCTCATGTCCAAGTTCGCACTACAAAAGGAGAATCATGCATACCTCTGATTAGTGTCCAGTCCAGCCCAGCTAACCTTTCTTTGATTTATTACCCAGAAAGATGAGCCAGACTAGAAAGCAGTAAGTGTTAACCATGGCCACTTAATTAAGTCAAAATGTCCTAGGATGCTAAGGAAGAGTTTATATTCCACATAAGCACTAATTTCGTGCAAATGCAGAAGAATATCAAGAGTCACGATATAACGCTAGAAGACTAAGTTAATTGGCATCTTGATTGTCAAAGAGTCATAGAGGATCAAACTTACATTTTCATGATCCATGTGGCAAAGAAGCTTAATCTCTCTCAGTGTCCTCTTGGCATCAATTCTGTTGTCAAATGCATTGCCAATCTTCTTAATGGCAACCTCGGCACGTGTCTCTGAATTCACGGCAGCACTGAAATTGAAAAAATAAATAAATAAATCTTGAAGCTATCTTTTGGACTTGGTTGTATTCTCAAAGAAGTGAGAAGTGAGAACATTCTCCCAAAGTTATCCATAAACAGTGTATCATCTAGAATACCTTCCTAACAAGTATATTCTCATACCTTCCTAAAAAGTATATTCTCTTCCTGTGATTTGTTTACGCAGATTGTTTCTTCTAAGATTTCATAATTCGGATATGAAATCATTTCTTTCCTAGCCCAACAACAATTTAAAAAAAAAAAACCCCTTCAAACTGCCAACATCAGGCATCAAAATTATTATTTCTGATACATGCATAAAATCTGCAAAGTGACCCTGAATTTATCATTCTCTTGATCTCTTCCGCAATAAGATCAATAAAATTGAGGGCATCAACGTGCACTAACTCAAAGCTCTTAACTTGCAACAAGCAGATCTCAATCACCAACGCCAACAAGTATTTCACATTTTTTTTCTTGCTCAAACTGAACTTAAGATTATTTTTTAAGTACCAAAAAACAAAAACTGAACTTAAGATCCCTCTTTGACTGCATCACATGTACAAACCCATCAAAATATCCAAAATCTCCCAAAACCCAATTCACAATAAAGCAGTACCCATCAATGAAAGCAAGAAAAATCTAAACTTTGACTCTCATACCAATAAAAACGCTGACATATATACCCCCCAAAAAAAACCCAAATCGAAAAGGAAAACGAACCCACAAAGAAAGAAACTTAAATCCAAACATTCAATTACAAACAGACATACGTATAGTCATTAATAACTCACCAAACAATACCGTAGGCACCTCTTCCGACCGGTCGAAGGGGAGGAACATACTTATTAGAGACCTCAAATAAGTTACCGAAAATATTATACTGGACGTATCGGCCGCCATGGGACAGCACAGCTTTTATTTTGCCGCCCGTATTTTCATCGCCCGACTCCATGGCCTTCTTCTTTGCGCAAAAAAGATGCTCTGGTTTCTTGAAAGTTTAGAAAGGGGACGGAGAGTTGTTGATGGATTTTAGCAGAGGGATGGTAATTTATTCGGGTTTGTTGCAGAGTCTGTATGTAAAGCTCTTTGTTCCACTGCACGGGGTTTGAAGAAAAGCTCGCTAATACAGTACATTTTTTACAATAATGCTACAGGCACACACCCAATCACATACCAAACCACACAGCACACGTGTCATGCTAAGAGACATGACAGTTTCAGTGGGACCCACCACTAACTTAAAAAAAGAAAAGAAAAAAAGAACAGAGAACACTTCGGTTGTGTTTGGTTTGAGTTTTGAGTTTTGGTTTTTGTAATGATTAGAGGGAGAAATATGGATAATAATTTAAAAATAGGTATTAATGATTGGAGAGAGATAGAGAGAAAAATAAAAATAATATTTAAAATAGGGGTAATAATTGAATAATAATTGAGAAAACCGGTTCTTGAAAACCAAAACGAATAAGGCCTCTCGCTCTCTCTCTCTCCCCTGTTCTCTTCTCTCTCCTCCCAAACCCAAGCCCCTCCCCTCCCCTCCTCCATACCCACCTCCCCTCCATACCCACCAGTCCACCACCAGCAGTAAAAGAAACCAATCAAACCCAAAAATCTGACCAGTGGCTTTCCGACCAAACTCTCTCTCCTCCCCAAACCCAAGTCCCTCTCCTCCCCAAACGTCTTTGGATTTATCCATGGTTTTCAGAGCTTATTCCTTAATCTGGAAAATCCAAATTCGGTTAGATCTAACATTGATAATCCTAATAACTTGATCGAATTAGCACTTTAATAATAGATTACCATAAGGGTATATAATTCCTGGGAAGGAACATTCCAGTCACTGTGCTGCAAATACTCACAGGAACATTTGGATCATGCTTCCACCACCAATCAAGCTTCCATTCTGGAAATTGAACGGATAGTTTTGATCGGAATCTGGTCGGAAACTCACTGGTCGGATTTTTGGGTTTGATTGGTTTCTTTTACTGGTGGTGGTGGTGGTGGTGGGGAGGTGGGTATGGAGCCATGGAGGAGGGGAGGGCTTGGGTTTGGAGAGGAGAGAGATGAGAACAGGGGGAGAGAGAGAGAGAGAGAGAGAGACGTGTTCTCTGTTTTTCTTTTTTTCAATTTAGTGGTGGGCCCCACTGAAACGTGTCATGTCTCCTAGCATGACACGTGTGTTGTGTGTGGTTTGGTGTGTGTCTGTAGCATTATTGCATTTTCTATTCTTATTCTTACACGGAAACCCCTCAATCATCGTGCGGTGTGGGGGTAAGTAATTAAGTAACCAACTAGAAACCCATATACTAGTAGTAGTATTTTGGCGGTGTTTGACTGCCTGATTTTCAACTAAAAACTCATATACTGGAGTATTCTCTCCGTCCTATATTATTTTGCCTCTAAAATTTGTTTATATCTCATAATCGATGATGTTTTTTTGTCATTCCAACAACTTTGTTTAATAAAATTAATTGAGATTTATCAAACAAGATCCATATTAAATATAAAAAAACTTAATAAATTAAGAATTGTAGACAATTCTTTGACACGTCTAAAAAAGAAAAGAGGCCCAACAATATGGGACGGAGGGAGTAGTATTTTGGGGTGTTTGACCGCTTGTTTTTCTCTTTTTTTCCAACACTCAAAAGGCCGAAACTCATTCTATGAGAATTTATTTTCCATTTTGAGCAATCCAAGTGAAAAAGAGGTTGGAGGCTACTCTTCAACTTCTACTTTTCATTTTGATTTTGGGAGAACACTTAAAATGCATTATGCACATTTCTTCGAAATACTTCTCCCAGATTCAGAACAATTCTGACTATAAGACAAAAAACCAAAATGTAAAAAATAAAAAGCTGAAAGGAAGGCTCCCAAAGCAAGGTAGTTCATGGTCAATTTTAATATATAATGGGAGAACTGCATTTTGGAATAATCAATTTTTTTATGTTCCATAAAAAAGTGGGTTTTTTCTCCACAAATTACGTAGAACTTTTTTTATGTGTTATTAATAATTGTTATGGGCAAAATAATCATCAATTGTAAATGTAACGCCCCGAAAATTGGGTACGTTAATAAATTGATATTATGATTTATCTAAACAGAAAAGCTAACTTTATTAAAATTTCGAGAAAACTTAATAAATTTTTTTTTAATGGAAAGCTAAAAGGAAGATAACTTATTACAACTGAAAAAATTTAACTCTAACATTGTGTGAAAAACTTTAAACATTTATTTAATATTCAACTGTAATAAAAGACAAAGCCATCTAGCTAAGATTCTATTGATAAAACCATGACCCCGCCACCTCGTATCCTTCTTCCTGCTCCATCACCTTGAAATCAGCAAGCGGCTCTTCCTCTCCTTCTGTACCTGGCGTTGGGGACGCTAGGGCCACAAAAAGTAGCACCGTGAGTGATAAAATTACACTCAGTAGAGCACCCAAAGCTACCTTTACTGAAGTATGCTCATTCAACATTTAACAACATTTATAACACATAACAAATAGATTTAATAACATAAACATCTGGTGTTCAATAGGAAATACTTAAATAATTCAATAGTTCAATAGTCATATACTCAATTTCCATCCGGCTCACATCCCTTATCAATTCCGTTGATCAACAATATGATATCATTTTCCATCTTTCGATTCATACTTTTCTTTTTCTCAACCACAAACCATCCATCACTGGCTTCCATCCACAATATACCTCAGGTGCCCGATCACACACCAAAGCTACCTCGGGGTATACTGTGCATGGCTCACTCCCGGTCACAAACCTCACCACCAATTTTTCTCCGACATCAATTCAAACCCACAGTATACTTCCGGCGCCCGATCACACAGCAAAGCTACTAAAAAGTATAAACTGCGCATGGGTCAAGACCCATACCAGACACGTCTCAACCCCAAATTTTACGATTAAATTCGTTCATCCTTATACATTAAACATTTCTATCAAAACGTGCTTAATAATTGGATTCATTCATCGCGGGAGTCATTATTTACATAAGTCCAACATAACAAGAAAATATTACAATCACAAAGTTTAAGAAAAACTTAACATGGCATGTAAAACGAATAACTTACACAATTTACTAAAAATAGCAAACCAATTCTATAAATCACGAGTTTTAATAGAAGTAAATAATTTCACATTATGAACAAATTCCGTGTTTTACTCGAATTCTAATTCCTTCATTACAGAGGTTGAAAATGGATTTTAAAACAATTCGTAAATCTGTTTCGAGTTTCACTACAATAGAAACTTTGAAAAATCATATTAAATTCTACGTAACTCGGATTGAGACGAGTTCTATATAAAAGTTGCTTAACTTTTCAAGATCTACGACTTTCCAGTTTTGAGTTTTTCCTGAATCGACTCGAAAGAGGGCCGAAACTGCCGAACAGAATACAGTGCATGAGAAACTCGTTTTTCATTGTTTCAATCTCGTTTTATGCCTTCATTATCATAACGATTCGACTTACTATTATATTTACATATTATTCGTCTCACATATATCCTTGCACATTTATGAATGCATGAATTAACACGTAAACAACAAAACCTAAGTAAAAGTTAAGCTCTCGAAACCCTACCTCTCCTCCGATGTTTTAGCACAATAAAACCAGTGATGAACTCGATGATTGCCGGTTGATCAACGACCAAACATAATAGGGATTGACAGCTGAAATTGTGTGTGTGTGTGTGTGTGTGAGATATATATATATATATATATATATATATATATATATATAGAGAGAGAGAGAGAGAGAGAGAGAGAGAGAGAGATTGATTTAACCTTGAAAGTGAGAGAAAGAGATGTGGGTTTGAGAAATATATGGTAAGAGACTTTTGTAGAAAGTGGGAAACTAAATAGGAGAATTTTAAAGTGCATGGGATAAGTGGAGAGATAATAGGAAGGTTATAAATTTTAAAACTAAAAGGATAATGTGCAACAAATAAAGTGATAAATAGGAGAGGGGAAGATAATTGTTGGGGAGAATAAATAGGAGAGATAAGAGAGATATATACATAAATAGACGATAAATAGGGATTTTTTTTTCTTTTAAAACAATAAAACCAAATCCAAACAAAACATGTTTATCTTTTTTTTTTACTACATTTTTATCTAGTTGTTAGGGAAATACAAACTACAAATTTATGTACATATATATCAATAATAGATAACCATCTAGTAGTTGAGGAGAACTAACTACTCTAATTTATCCCTTAACCATAAATAATTAAATTAAACTCATTATCTCTTGTAACGCCCCGACTTTTCGGAAGCATTAATTAAGACAACTAATTATGATTAATTTAATAAAAAGAGTTTCCATCAGAGTACACGTTGGAAAACGTGAAGAGCAACCCATTACAAAATACTTAGTACGGTTTGAGAAATTAATATTACAGATCCAACATTAAAAATAAAGGGGTGGGTTCTACAGATTAAGGTTCAACTCTAGATTCCACGGCTCCTCCTGAGCCTGGTCTACCGGATAACCCTCGGTTCCGAAATAACCGTCTCCTTCGACACCAACAGTACCTGCTTGATCACAGTCTGGCATAATACGTCCGAGTCGCGAAGCAACATCATGGTATTATACCAGGGTCACACGAAGTGTAACACCGTGAGCGATAAATCACTCAATAGCTACTCTAACCCTCCCAACCCTTGCTTAACATACACGTACAACATATATGATTGAAAAGCAGTAATTAAAGGAATAAACAGGAATTAAATCGTAAAGCAGAAATTAAACACATAGCCGATTTCATTACTAGCCATTAACTTACATGTTCATCTAAGTTCTCAACCTAGAGAACTTTCCTCCCGGTTAACCACTAAGGAATATGACCAAACTGTGATTTACTCCCCCCTTGCTTGCCCTTCACTCGGGGGCCCCGACGGAAGGTATAAGTTACGTACTTAATCCAGCCGTCAACCGCCTCGCAAGGATGAATTTCCCAGAGGCGAAACTGTACCACTGGGCTACGTATGACAACTGCCAGGTCCTGTAGGTATATAGCCGAAACTGGTCTATAATACTTCCGCCCTTATAACGCCTCAGAATTCAAATGAAGCAAATCACAGAGTGTCACATCCTAGGGTTTCGAAATCAAGGCAGACTGCCAAACAATCCTCCGAAACAAATCACTTGGCGGAACTGCCATTCAACAACAATCTCGGGGTAACTCCCCATCAATCAATTCCAATTCACTTTTTCATTAACCTCATCGTCTATGTGATATCCGCGTACAATCACCCAACCCGAGAACCTAGTTGTCCATTCTAGCAAAGCAATAACAATATCTTAACAAGAAAAGTAAGGCGATAATGACATTTCAAGGGTTCACATAACCACATAATAAATCCATGGCGAAATACACGACTTATGGTGTTCCCGCGTCACTACGCATATCGAAGGTAATACACAAGTTTGAGTAAAAAGAGTTTAAGGGTCATAAATGTGATTCATAAACATATAGGGTCGATGTCGTATTTTATTCAAGTGTAGAGACGAAATCTAGTAGCTTCATTAGGCTCGGGACTTTTTATAAGGTAAAACTGTGCACGAGGGCAAATTGGTAATTCGTCAATGGAGGACATTTTAGTAATTTACCAAAGCTAACGTATCAATAATAGATGATATATATATTTACTAGTATCATAAATATAAACATGCCATAATAGATTATGATCCAGTTTACTAACAAAGATTCACTTTACTAATCTAAATGAATTACATAACATTCTACAATTTAATCGACGGAGTACATCGAAACAAACATCAATATTATAGCTTTTAATTATGACAACAAAACAAATCATAATGGACATGAATAACCAGCCAAACAACATAACCATACACATCATCACTTGTTAAACAAATCAACTTTAACCATCTTTAGGCCTTACGGCCATAATCGGTTTGGTGGGTTTCTCGACCCATTTCACATTTTGATTTCATTTCGTTCGGGCTCATTGCAAGCCCCAATATCAAGTCTAAGGCTACTAAATATACTTAGGGTTAATGGATAAGAGGTTTCTACCTTTGGTCCGGACGAAAAGCTCGACGGTAAAGTCCGGTGGTATTTCGAGTGGCAATGAAGAACTCCGTTGCGAACAAAATCTTTGGGCTGCGATATGGGGTTCAAACCTCGTCCGTTTCCAGCGATTCTTGTGTCTAAAACGAAGCTCTCGAAGTGCTCTACAACGTTGATGAAGAAGTCTAAGCCTAAAACGCACTCCAACAATGAGAAACAATGAAGATTTGTAAAGGTTCAGTGAGCTGCTCGGTTTGACTAGACCAGAAACTTCGGGCCGCAATAACGTTGTCATTTCTCAACCTTTTTGAGTGATTCTTGAACCTAAAACGAAGGGCTTGAAGTGATCTACAATCTTCGTGAAGGAATCTAAACCCGAAATCCACTTTAACGAGGAGAAAAATGGAGATTTGTGAAAGGTCAGTGAGCTGCTGGAAAATGTTGCCGAAAGAATTTTACTGAACTTTGGATGGCTATAACTCACTCAAAACTCAACCGATTTGGGTGATTCTTATACCGAAATCGAAGTACTCTACGCCCTCTACAACTTTTGTTTAGAAACTTAAGCCTAAAAATGACTTTACCTAGGAGGAAATTGGCCATGAAAATGGATGTGTGTTATGGACGAGAATAGGAAAACGTGGTGGTGTTCTCTCTCCTCTTTCTCTCTTCTTCTCCTCCTTTCTTCTTCTTTTCTAGAATCTCTCAATTGTTTTTCTGCCCAAACAAATGGGGAGGGGCAATATAAGATTTAGCTTTTAGGCATAAACTCATGGGTAAACAAATGAGAGGTGAGGGCTTGTGACTAGGGGTTAGAGGAAAGTGTTTAGGGAGTGTGTTAAGCTCTAATTGGATGAGATAAAGGGATGGCCAAAAATGGCTAAACAAGAGTGATGGATAGATGTGATGAAAATTTGAGTTTGATGTGTATGGGTTTTGGGTTTAGTTGGGAAGTAATGTAGTTTAGGATTTTTGGTTTGGGTAACCGGATAGTGTAATGGGATTAGGACCACTAAATCACAAAAAAAATAAATCCAACCATTACTAAATTTTATTAATAAAACTATTTCATTAAAAAAAAATAGGGCTAAAATCCGGGTCGTTACATCTCTATATCTATATTATATATTTATCCACTAGCTAACAAAAATTTAAAATTAAAAATCTATTGTTTCAAAATAAAAACAATTAAAAGACTATTAATATAATTCATAAAAACCCGGGTCTTTACAGTAAACAACCTGGGTGTTTCACTAACGAAAAACAGTTTTTTTTTTCCAAAAACTAAGACAGATCATTCTCTCACTCTCACAATACATCACATAAAAAACTGTGAAAAACTAGTTTATTCTAAAAACACCCTTAGCGGAACACCCCCTTAAATTTTACCCATAAATACCTTCTTCACTTTGGTTCCCAAACTCTCACAAAGCACAGTTCCCACTAAATTTTCTTTTTTTTTTAACATAATTTTATCTCGAATTATTACTCTCATTTTTCTACCTATCTCTATCCACTTATTACCCAAAAAAACCTTATTCAAAATCTTTAACAAACAAATCAATAAGAGTTAGGATGGGTGAAGACATAGCTGGCTCTACATTCACTTATGGGCGGTCACTTGAACACCTTAAAACAAAAAATTTGTTTAGAATACATGTTAATTTTTTTGTAGTTTTATTTTCGTTTTGTCCTTTTTAAACACCCTACATGTAAATATTTGAACACTTAATCCAAAAAAAAATTGAACAACTAGCTCCAAAAGACCAGCCCACAAACCAATCCAATGTAAATTAAAAGACATAAAAGGCTCTATTTCTTCTCATAGATGGTCAATTGAACAACTTAAACTCTTTTACATCTTATATTAGATGTAATAATTTTATCTCGGGTTTGTTTTAACACAATCCTATATCAATGCCCTGCCTTTTCTCTGAACAACCATAAACTCTATATCTTAAAACATAAGAGTATTCGTCCGAAAAAAGTATGTATGAACCTATTCGCCAGACAATTTTCTACAATAAAAAAAAGTGTTTCTCTGTCGGTTTACTTTAGCTTGGCCTAAAAAATAGAATTCACCGAGAACATACAATTGTGACCTATATCTTACATATTTTCATATTATTTAGTTTGAAAATTTTGTATATATGGCTATTTAATAGAATTAATAGAGTTAAGATAAATTTTGAACATCTTATTCAAAATTTCTGGAGCCGTCACTGGGTGGAATGAGATAATGATTATGATAGTCGTTTTTTATTTATTTATTTTTATTTTTTTTATATATATAACCAAGTGTTCGGGCCAACTTTCGCCACCTCAACTAATCATTTGAGACCAATTCCACCATTGATTATGTTTAATGTTCAATCTTCAAATCCTTGTTGCAAGTACGGACCCATTTCAAGAATGCAAGACCAACACGGATCTGGGGGGCATGTAGTGAGCTCTCTCGGCCGTTCAATCCGAGATCAACGGTCCGGATAAATTGGAGTTAAAGTAAATGTAAAAATGTTTTTTAAAGTGTAAGACAATTCAGACCATTGATCTCGGATCGGACATCCGAGAAAACTCACTACATGCATGTAGTGAGCTCACTCACTGCAGGGCCCTGGTTCCAACTAACACATTGATGTGATAATGCCACGACCTCGACAGATTATATTTATTGACTACTATAGCCTTGTCCTTGGTACTCAAAGCCAGACAATGAGAGATTATTATATTTCTCAACTCTAATCTTTTATAACCCAGTCCAGTTCAGAAGCAGAGGAACTCAATTCTCTTGGCTTCACCAATTTATCACTAATTCACTATCACAATACAACGCACACCACTCCGACTACAAATCAGCCACCACTGCCCCCATTTCTCCCGCCACCACAAGATCCGCTTCTCATATCTCCATTATTTTGTCCCACTACCAAATAAGAGCCACCGCCGCCCCCTTTGATTGCATCCCTCCAACGTAAACCAAAAAATCCTAACCACTTCGGTTCAACAGTTAATTGAGGCCCAAATATGGTGTAGGCTCAAAATCTGGAAAACCGACCGAACTCAAAAAATCCTAACCACTTCAGTTCAACAGTTAATTCGGTTGGTTTCGATAACCGAATTGGAAAACCCAACCATTCGATTTTTGTGAGAAAAATGTTAAATAACTAAAAAAAACGAACCGATCTCACGCGATTGATATAAAAAAGGAGAGCTTATTCCCATCCCACCAAGTCTTGGTCAAAAGACAACAAAGGTTGTCTAGGTTTAGAATTCTTCTAACCCTAGCTTAAGGCTGTGTTTGGAAGTTAGGGAAAGAAAGAGAAAATAAGGGAAAATAATTAAGAAGGAAATTAGATTGAAAATTGAAGGGAAAATGGGAGGAAAGTTAAGTACGAATTTGAATATTTTCTTTCCTCTTTTTGTAGAACCAAACAAAGGAACGGATTTTTTTTAAATTTTCTCTCCCTTTCTCTTTCTTTCCCTAATAACCAAACAGAGCCTAAGTTTCACTAGTTCTATTCCAACAAATCGGGGATAACATATAGTACAAATTGATTAGCAGGTCAAAACTAAACTTAGGGGCATGTAGTGAGCTGTCCGTTCAGCAATCATCAACGGTCCTGATTAAAATGAAATTAACTTACTTATCTTTATGTGAAGATAAAAACCGAATTAATCCAAACCGTTGATTGTCCAACGGAGTCGTGATTACTTTGCTCACTACAAGAGTGTAATGAGCGAGCTCACTACATGCCCCCAATCCTCTTAATAAACGCAGAATGTTATATTAATGCATATTCACACTCCTTTCTTTAAATTAATGTTACAAATGATCCTCTCCTTTTCATCCCACACCACTTTCAATCAGAGAAATACCACTCCTTTTTTAATACCTGATTTGCCCTGCGCTAAACTAACTGAACTCAACCCTTGTAAATAAATTTAGTGAAATTGTTATAATGTTTGAAATACAGAGTTGAGAAATGAAGATATGAAGTTGCAGACGTTCAAAAAATAGACATTTCGCTTTTCATAAGTTTAGTGAAAATATGTTCAACTGCATGAGGAGTACAGTTGTCAAATAGACATTTCGCTTTTCATAAGTTTAGTGAAATTATTATAATGTTTGAAATAAAAAGTTGAGAAATGAAAATATAAAATTTTTCTTTGTATATTACTCAACTTTTCATTTTTTTTTATTTCATACATTCTTTTCTTTCAAAATTACGCTTTTTTCATGTATATTTTAGTAATTAAAAAGAAAATAACGTATGAAATGTTATGCAAAATTTTAAAAAGAAATTGAGTGGGGGCTAGAACCCCACTAGCCCTACATTTCCCCCTTTGTCTAGAGGATTTTAGTATTCCCTCCATTTCCATTCAATACAGTAATTTCTTTTAGAATTCTAGTAATTAAATAAGGGGTCTTGCTAACGTGTCTCAATATCAATAAGCACACAATAAACACACAAACAAACAAAAGAAACACACTCTAATACGTCTTTTACACTTTTTAATACACTTTTACATATCCTTATATACTTTTTCACATATTTCAATACACTTTTCAACTTTAACGTGTGTCTATTGGGCACACATTAGCATTTTCCTTAAATAAGAGAACACAATAATTGCACTTTTAAAATTTTACTTTTCTCATTTTATCCTTTTAATCATTTCACTTACTTTTTTAGTACTACTAATCTCAAAATGGAAGGGCAAAAGAGGAAATTTATTACCTATTACCCATTTAATTTCAAAGTGGGACAATTTTTATCCTTGTAATTTACACACGCTTCTGCTAGTACGAATTATGCGACTTAAGGAAGAGAGACACAGAGAGACAAAGAAATTGTACGCCGAGTTGGGACCCATGTGGTGCCTGTGTGCACACATTCAGCCGTCCAAAACACTTGGGTGGCCCAGATTTATCCCACTCTCTCTCCTCTTTCTCTTTAAATTCGGATCGTCCAAAAGTGATTTGGACGACCGAGATGTGTGCTCGGGCACTATGTATAACTGTGCCCGCTTGACACTGAAAAAGTCAAGAATAATGATACATACACACCATCTCTACCACACCCCCTCTCACATGTGAGAGAGGGTGTGGCAGAGTGTGATAGAGGGGGTGTGTCTATATCATTTTTGAAAAGTCAAAGAAGAGAGAGAGAGAGAGAGAGAGAGAGAGAATGGGGAGAGAGACTTTTGGACGGTCTAAATTTATCCAACTCTCTTCTCTTTTTCTCTTTAAATTTGGGTCGTCCATAGGGTTGTAAATGAACTGAACCGTTCGTGAACTTTTCGAGGCTCGACTCGTTAAAGGCTTGTTCGAGTTCGATTCGGTTACTAAACAAACTGAACCTGAACCTCAATTTTAGGCTCGTTTAATAAACAAACCGAACTTGAACTTGATAATATTCGGCTCGATTAGGCTCGCGAACTTAGAATATATACGTATATCTCATAAGAATTTCATATATAACCTTGAATATGTGTAACTTTCGCATATACATAATGAAAGTTTTATAACCGGTACATGTATAAACTTATAAATGTATTGTAAACTTAAATTTTAATATGTTTTTATAATTTTATATATGGGTAGGCTTCTTTATGTACAAAATAAAAAAATATTTGTAGTTCTAGACTTGTATGAGATCATAAATATCTAGTATTTTTTACTCACTAAGGCTCGTGAACAAGTTCGAATTCGACTCAAACCTAGGCAAGCTCGGATCGAACTTGGCTCGCCAAATTTTTCATTGAGTTTGAGCTCAGCTTGAGTTCGTTTAAGAACTTAATGAACAAACCTGAATATTTTAAAACTCAGCTCGATTCGGCTCGTTTACGGCCCTAGTCGTCCATAAGTATTTTGAGCACCGAAATTGTACTTGGGCACCACGTAGACGGTGTACAGAAAAACTTTAGGGAGAGAAAGACGAGTCCAGAAGCGGGAAAGAGATTTCGATAGACTTCGGATGACGCCAACCTCTTCCGGAAACTCACCGTCCCAAAATTGCAGAAGGCCCCCAGAACCCTTCTATCTTCCCAATACATGACATAAATACATCCCCCTCTGTTCCTTGTCTTCTTCTCACAATCTCCAGTATCTAGCACAATCTAACATTCTTCACTACAATCTTCTCTCGATCTCCACCGTTTTCGCTCTCTTTCTCTTGTACGGAGTATTTCATTGCTGCAGAGTTGTTCATTTTCCAGTAGGATACATACATACAGGAATTCCATGGCAGACGCTCAGATGGGGGAAGAAACAGAGACGTTCGCCTTCCAGGCAGAGATCAACCAACTCCTCAGCCTCATCATCAACACTTTCTACAGCAACAAAGAGATCTTCCTCCGCGAACTCATCAGCAACTCCTCTGACGTAAGCTTTTCTGCTCTGTATCTGATCTCCGTATATGTATGCAAGAGGCGTGAGTACCATCATAGTTTACTTTGGGGTTGAATTGGTTGGGGTTTTTGGTTGGTAATGTAACAGGCGCTAGATAAGATTCGGTTCGAGAGCTTGACGGACAAGAGCAAGCTTGATCCCCAGCCCGAGCTTTTCATCAGGATCGTACCCGACAAGGTGAATAAGACCCTCTCCATTATCGACAGCGGCGTTGGAATGACTAAATCAGGTACTATTACGCCTTAATCGATTTCATTCCCTTGTGCTATTTATGCTTGCGGTTTTAGGTAGAGATGAGTTGTGTTATTCTAAGTGTGTGAGGGTACGTAAAAGGTTTGTTAAGAGAATTTAGACCAAGGAAATTTTCAAGTAGAAATAATCAATTTGTTGAGCTAGAAATAGAAAGCAAATAATTCGCATGGACAGAGCTGGGGCTGCTAAAAGATAAGCTGAATTTTTTAAGCTTGGCTTAAAAACTCGTTGCGACGTTAAAAATGTGTTCGAGCTTGGTTTTTTTTTTTTTTTTTTTAAGAACAAAATTTTAATCGAGCCGATCACAAGCCGACTTCGATTAGCTTTGAATTTTTGATATCAGTCTAACGAGCTGAGGATAGTTTGTTTGAGCTTGGTTTGAAAGCTTAACAGATTTTAAAAGACAAGCTTGGTTTGTTTATGTAACAAATTAACCGATCTTCATGAGCAATCACAAACTGAAACTCGAGTGGTTGGGTTGTTTATATTCTTTACTAAGAGCTTCTTGAACTATTTCTTTAGAAATAGAACTCGAAGATCGAAATGATGTAATTTATTTAGAAAGTACATTTAGAGGATATGATAGTTCATACACACTCGAACCACAATTCTTCATTTCTTTCTAGAGTTCTCAGTGTTCTAGGTATTGCCTAACTACATTGAACATTGGTTTTTACTATAAGATACTGGTAATTTTCCAATGATAGGATTTCACTCAATTTGAATAGTAATGTCAGTTGCTACATGTGTTTTAGAAGGTGAAAATGAACTGAATAATGATCTTCAAACTGTGACTCGTCATTGTTATGGATGCAAATGAATCATGGTTTGGTAGGATCGATTAATGCTTTTGGTTGGATGGCTCGCGAGGCTCTAACCATGTCTGGATCTTGAGCTAATAATCAGTAATTTCATTTAATCTTTTATAGACTTACCCTTGTGTTTTGAGATTATGTCGCAAGGAAACATATTTTGGTGTATTACGAGGGTTCATCAAGTTCGGTGATGTGGTTGCCGCTACGCCTACCTTGGGTCCATCATTTTTTGAATTGCCGAAACTAATGGGTTGATGCATTTTGTGATTAGATTTGGTGAACAATTTGGGGACAATCGCTAGGTCCGGGACGAAGGAGTTCATGGAGGCATTGCAGGCAGGGGCTGATGTGAGCATGATTGGTCAGTTCGGTGTTGGGTTTTACTCTTCCTATTTGGTTGCCGAAAAGGTCATTGTGACAACCAAGCACAATGACGATGACCAGTATGTCTGGGAGTCTCAAGCTGGTGGGTCGTTCACTGTTACGAGGGATGTTAACGGAGAGCCACTGGGAAGAGGAACCAAAGTTACTCTATTTCTCAAGGAAGATCAGGTAAGTTTGTCAACATCTTGTAGAAAATATGGTTGTAGTTCAATAGCCATTATTGTAAATGTTTGATGTTTTTCTCTAGGTATTATGGATCTGTGGAGTTGACAAATTCTGGCCGAATAAAGATCTGATTAAAGCAGTGATGAATTAGAATTTTTTTTTTTGGTCCTAGATGAATTGGCATGCTACCCTTGTAAGATAAGACTGTTTATGGGCCCTGGTTTCAGTTTAAATTTCAGTGCCAATTGAGAAAATGCAGTAATTAGATTACAAAATGCTAACCAGAGCCCAGGGTAAGGTGCATAGCTGTTGGAAAATGCCAAAAAGAATAAACTTAATGAAGGTAAAACTTAGCTAATGTTTTGTTTTGGATTGCTGCATTGTACTACTTATTTCTTCCTTTATTATTCAAGTATTTGGTGTTTTTTTTTTATTATTTTAATTTCTGGAAAAAGGTTTATTTCCCAAGCAATTAGTATCTTATCACTTTAGCTTTTGTCATGTTGTGTATTGAAAGTCTAATTTGAGTTCTGTCTGTGCATAGGATTGTATGCTGCATTTTGGTATTAATGTAACTTGATTTCATGTTTGCAGTTGGAGTTCTTGGAGGAAAGGAGGTTGAAAGACCTTGTGAAGAAGCACTCTGAGTTCATCAGTTATCCCATCTACCTCTGGACTGAGAAAACCACCGAGAAAGAAATTAGCGATGATGAAGAGGAGGAAACCAAGAACGAAGAGGAAGGAGCTGTCGAGGAAGTGGACGAGGAGAAAGAAAAAGACACCAAGAAGAAAAAGAAGATTGAGGAGGTTTCTCTTGATTGGGAACTCATCAACAAACAGAAACCAATTTGGCTGCGAAAACCAGAAGAAGTCACAAAGGAGGAGTATGCCGCATTCTACAAAAGCCTAACTAACGATTGGGAAGATCACCTTGCTGTGAAACACTTCTCCGTTGAAGGGCAGCTTGAATTCAAAGCCATTCTCTTTGTTCCGAGGAGAGCCCCATTCGACCTTTTCGACACCAGGAAAAAGATGAACAACATCAAGCTCTATGTCCGAAGGGTGTTCATAATGGATAATTGTGAAGAGCTTATTCCCGAGTACTTGAGTTTTATTAAGGGTGTTGTGGACTCTGATGATCTACCACTCAACATCTCGCGTGAAATGCTTCAACAGAACAAAATCTTGAAGGTGATTAGGAAGAACCTTGTGAAGAAGTGTATTGAAATGTTCAATGAAATTGCGGAGAACAAAGAAGACTACAACAAGTTCTACGATGCTTTTTCCAAGAACATTAAGCTGGGTATTCACGAAGATAGCCAAAACAGGGCTAAGCTAGCAGATCTCCTCCGTTATTACTCAACAAAGAGCGGTGATGAAATGACAAGCTTGAAGGACTATGTCACTAGAATGAAGGAGGGTCAAAAGGACATTTACTACATCACTGGAGAGAGTAAAAAAGCCGTTGAGAATTCACCTTTCTTGGAGAAACTCAAGAGGAAAGGATACGAAGTGCTTTTCATGATCGACGCGATTGATGAATACGCGGTTGGGCAACTGAAGGAATACGACGGGAAGAAACTGGTTTCAGCAACGAAAGAAGGGTTGAAAATCGAGGATGAGTCAGAGGAAGAGAAGAGGAGAAAGGAGGAAAAGAAGCAGTCATTCGAGAGTCTTTGCAAAGTGATCAAGGACATATTGGGAGACAAGGTGGAGAAAGTGGTGGTTTCCGACAGAATCGTGGACTCTCCTTGTGTTTTGGTCACCGGAGAATACGGTTGGACTGCTAACATGGAGAGGATAATGAAGGCTCAAGCTTTGAGGGACAACACCATGAGTTCATACATGTCGAGCAAGAAGACGATGGAGATTAATCCTGACCATGGAATAATGGAGGAGCTGAGGAAGAGAGCCGAGGCCGATAAGAATGACAAATCTGTGAAGGATTTGGTGATTCTGATTTATGAGACGGCGCTGCTGCAGTCTGGGTTTAGTCTTGAAGATCCGAACACGTTTGCTGCGAGAATTCATAGGATGCTGAAGTTGGGGTTGAGCATTGAGGAGGATGAGACTGGTGGTGAGGATAGTGAGATGCCTGCTTTGGAAGAGGAAGGGAATGAGGAGAGCAAAATGGAGGAAGTTGACTGAAAATGGGGTGTGGCTTGTAGAAAGTAGTACATGAAGCCTTTGTGTTAGTAAATCTTAAGAGAATACGTTATGCTGTTGCTCATTTTCTGTTCTGCTGCTGTTGGTTTTGGACGTCCTTTTGAGTTGTATCATATATGTACTGTACAGCTGTAATGTAAAATCTTTCGCATGTATAATGTAAAATCTCTCGCGTGTACGCGCATTTGTAGAGTGTAATCTACTACTCTTTTTGGAAAGTTTCCGTGTTGTAACTGCGTTCTTTTTTTCACTCTCTTTTACAATCTTGGACATGAGCATCGGAGTGCCCTCTTGTTTTTCTTTTTCTTATTTAGAAAAATTAACACCGAGAATTGTCAGTAACCTTCTACCATGCGCTTTTAGGTAGGGTCTCCATTAAATTTTTAGTCTTCACCCTAATGGGAGAAGACAACCTGTTTTCAGTAAAAATAACATTGTCCATTTAGCTAAGAAAAACCACTTGTTTTCAATAGTAGAAAAACAAGTGCAAAGTATTGAAAATACCGTTAAGTCTCTGTTCACGCGCCTAGCTCAGGCCGCGTGTGCGGATTTTCTGGTGGACTGAGGGTGGCCGGCACGGCAGATTGGGGATAGTATCAGACAGAGGAACAAGTTTCAGAGCTTTGGTTTTGGTTTTGAGGGGTCCTCACGAACCAGAAACGGAATTAGAGCTTTTGGGTCTGGGGTTTTGCTGACAGGAGCTCCCAACTTTTTGGCCGTTTTTGCTCTGACCAGCGACGGAAACAGAGGTATTGTTCATCTTTCGGTGGCTCTGGTTGTTGGCATGGATCTTTGCTTCTATGTTTAAGTTCTCGGCTAGTATGTTACGCTATCTATGGTCGAATTTCTCGATTTACAGTTTGAATATGGAGATTGGGCGATTGGGTTGCTTATTCCTCTAATTGATTTTGGTTGGTGTAGTTTCTCTGGTTTGAAGAAGTTTTAAGGGGATTTCGTTTTGAGTTTCGTCCGATCAGTGGTTGTTCTGCTTTTCTGTTTAGTAGTTTTTTTCGGTGAACTTTGTTGGGTTTTCGTGGTTGCCTGTTGTTTTTCTGTGTCTGTGTCTGCGTTTGTGTTCCCACCATTGTTCGATGGCTAAGGGGTTTCGGTTGTCTAAGGGGTTCTTGAAAGAGTTGCGTAGTCTTTCCAAAGAGGCTAAGGGGAAGTGAATTGCTTGTTCCAAATCTGTGGAACTTTCTAGGGGCAATTGGCGGTCTTTCTCTACGCCCATTGACAGGAATCGGGCTTTAGCCATGGATATAGCTTTAGATGATTTTGATGATTCTGATTTGGATTGGATTTCTGATTGGCGTCTTGCGAAAGCACGGGAGGATGCCCAAGCCCAGTTACGCGAGATTTTTTATCCGAATTATGAGCCGTGGGAAGAGGTGCAAGATGATTTGGACCAATCAGATTTGGACCCTTTGGATGTGGATTATATGGAGGTTAATCCATCAGGCGGGGATTCTCATGATTCCTCTAGTTGTTCCAAATGTTTGCAATTTGCAGGTTGGTGAATCTTCACACTCTGGGTCTAAAAAAGCAGCATGTGAGCCTACAGTGGTGAAAGGGCAGTGTGAGGTGGGTTCTTATGATAATATGTCTGGTGATGTTGGCCCTTTCGTCCACCATGATGAACTTGGCGCAGTCGACAAATTAAGCTGTGGAAAGCTCTGTTAATAAGGAGCGTCCGAGGTGTTTTGGGAATAATCAACGCAAAAGAAAAGTCATTATGGGTCGAGACTTTCTTCTCGTTAGTCGCACATGCCTTCAGGAATCGGCTCGAAAATTTCGATTTTTTCATATGCCGAGTCTATCAGCCGTTGAAGTCAAAGTTAAGGAGTCGAATCGAGATGTTTGTCACAGGGCTCAACATGGTGATATTCCTTCGGCTACTGTGCCAGAAAGTTTCGGCCCTTTCCCAATGGATGAGGTTATTCCTTCCCGGTCTGAATGCGTGATTGAATCACCAAAGCCTAATTCTCAACTCAATGACTTGGTCGGGGACGTTCAACTCCATGACAAAGAAGGTGTATTTCCCCATCCTTCTCAATTGGAAGAGGATTCATCCCACTAGCCCGGTTGTGAGTTTGCTCCTTCTACACTTGAAAGGGTCACGGATGAGGGTTTGGGAATTATGGACTTGCGGGCTACGCGGATGGCAGTCATCTGGAAGCATAGGCCAGTGGATAAAGACCAGCCTATTGTTATGCGTTGAGGTCATCGGAAATAGACAGGTAATGCCAAGAAGATAGCCAATGGTGACTGTGGTGGCAAGGGCATGCGGGGCTACACTCGAAGGAAACGTAAACAGGAGACAGTTATTGAAGACTGCTGTGCTGATCCTCATGTTTACCATATCCCTCAACGCCGTGTTATATGTGATTAGTTTTGTGTCTTGTACCTAATCTTTGTTTCGCAGGTTCTGTTTTTGGCATTGAGGGATGGATCGATTAGTTTTTTTATGAGTTTTAGTGTCTTCTGTAGGTTGTTATTTGTTCTGATCTCTCGTGTATGGACTATACATCTATGTGGTGTTCTATTTATGAATGGGACGATCTTTGTTTGCTAAAAAAAAAAAAAAAAATACCGTTTCATTAATGGCGGAAACTCAGTCTTAATTAACTTTGTTAAGCATGTCAAAGAAGATGTGCGGATGTAGCTATCTCACAAGACTGCTATCTCACAAGACTTGGTCCCTTGATTATAAAGGGTTGGAAAATAAAATGTGACAAAACAGAAGCTTTTTATATATTAATTAAAAATCAACACCATCACAAACAGAATAAACAAACAAGGAGACCCATCACCATCCTTTGCTGGTTGCTGCCTTGCTTTTATTCCTTTTCTCTTCTCTCCTTAATTAGATCAACCAAGAAAAAAATTACAAGCCTGTTTTACCTCTCATTTTCACTCATATCTTTTTTTTTTTATCTCACCAATCAAATTAGATATATTTATGAACACACGAACGAAATTTTGAAAAATACAAAATGTTTCAAGTCACGCGAAAGAGAAAGCGATTGGGGGAGGGGAATAATTAGCCATATATCATTAGCATCTCATAATGATGAAGGATAAGAAGATAGCAGCATGGTTTCCATATTTGATGAAGAAGGTGCAATTTCCTCCCCACCAAGTGATCCTTCAGCTTGGTCCCAAAACAGAAAACTTGGGCACTGTTGGCATTCAACCCATTCATTCAACCCTATACTCTCCATACTGTTCTCTAGTAAAGGTGGCAAGTAATTTGAATCCATGCTGCTCGAAAAAGAAGCCCGAGGGTGAAATTCTTGTACTTGTTGCTGATTTATATGCCAAGTCTGATCAGAATTCAGACCCACGGGCTCGTGAAAAAGCTCGTCGGGTCTTTTGTTACCATCCGTGGCATTGTGCCCCTCGAGTGAATTAGTATCAAACATGAACAAAGGAGAAGAA
Organism: Vaccinium myrtillus; assembly: GCA_016920895.1. NCBI lineage: Eukaryota > Viridiplantae > Streptophyta > Magnoliopsida > Ericales > Ericaceae > Vaccinium > Vaccinium myrtillus. The sequence goes on along the minus strand of CM029281.1, from coordinate 12,074,212 downwards.
AATAAGGTTTCTTGAACAACGGGCGGATTTGCTGCCGAACCTTGATTCAAGAAATCTACTTGGTTGGAAGTGTAATAACCGAACGGGGTATGTTGATCATCGGAGGTTGGTTTACTTGTGACCGGTGTTGGTGCTGGCTTTCGATTAATCTTCTTTTTGATCCAAGAATTCCAGTAATTTTTAATTTCGTTATCCGTTCTTCCAGGCAAATGACTGGCTATGTGCGCCCATCTGCATGCCCCTCACTTGGTTTAGGAGTTGAAAACTATGGAACAATAGAAGAGATCATGCATATTCGGCTACAAAATTAAGAAGACGCTTTCTATAATCTTATTTCTAACCCCATTTTCTTACTACTAGACACTTTACTGAACACAAGTGTAAACAATCATGACTCGCCAGTATTATCATTTTTGGAAAATGCTAAGTATCCCGAAAACTACTCCGAAAGTGAAATTAACGGTTCAGATTAATCTCCAAGTGAATCTGAACTTATGATTTCACTTTCGGAGTACCTAGCATTGCTGATCATTTTTTGGTCAATAATCTTAGTGTCATTTGATACCACCTTTTTTAATGAGTAATGTAACACTGTAATTCTTTGGTGAGTCGGTGACCACATTTTGATACAACAATTTCGGTACCATGTGATGTGTCACCACTACATTGGTAATGTGCTCCCTTATATGAAATATAGGACACATGCTTCTAATATATTGATGGCGTACATCACGTGGTTACCCAAATTATTGTATCCAAATGTGGTCACCGACTCACCAAAGTATTACTGTGTTACATCACTCATTAAAAAAGATGGTATCAAATGATACTAAGTTATAGACCAAAAATTGATATATTGGTGAGTCGTGTCTGTTAACTCAAATGTAAAAATCACGACTCGCTAGTATATCATTTTTTTGGTCTGGTATGTGTTATGTTACATTGAGCAATGCTATGACGACCACACATTTGGGTAGCATGTGATTGTCACTACTTCTACATTGGTAGAATGTGTTCCATTACATGTATGTATGTTGCACATTCCATCAATACATTGGTGACACATTACGTGGTACCCAAACTGTTGTATCCAAATGTGGTCACCGAAAATATTACCATATATGTTACATCACTCGATAGTGCATGTGAGGTTGCAGGTTGAAATCCTTAGAGAGGAGTTCGATATTTATTGTGATTGGTTGAAAAGGGATTTGGGTAAAAAGTAAATTCTTCTATTGTATAGCAGTAAAAATGACACTGAAAATTGCATTGTTTTCATATGCCAAAATGTTGTTTTGCACATGCTCTATGAACTACCTTTGACAGTGAAACAGTTTCGTTCTACCATCTACAAGCTTGTAAGTTATAATGTTATATACATAACTTCATAAATACCCAATTTGTTTAATTTATTGGGTGAGAGAGGGACAACATTTTAAAAGTCAACAGTAGTTAAAAACTTGCTTGCAACCTCAACAACGAGGATGAAAACCACACCATTCAGAGTTTGATCCTTCATTTCTGCTATCTAGCTAACACCCAAGAATTGCATTGTAAATGATAAAAAATTCTTCGCAAATTATGTAAAAGAAGAAGAATAGTACTCCCTCCGTCCCTTTTTAAATGACCACTTTCACTTTTTGACTTTATTTTTAAATTGTCTATAACTTTCAATCTATAATATATTATGTACTTTTGAAAAAATTGTATTTTAGAACTCATTGATTTCTATAAAACAAGATCCATATTGCATATTTTATGTAATATAGATTGAAAATTATAAACAACTTTCGAATCCAGCTGGAATAGTAACATCATCACTTAAATAGGGACGGAGGGAGTATTTTTTTTCGTCTTCAAAAAAAAAAAAAAAAAAAAAAAAAAGAAATCCTATAGAGTTAATTCAAATCAAACCTGTTGCCAACAGCACCATGAAGGCTGATGATCAACTTCTCTTCTTCTGGACTAAACCTCCCTCTTCTTATATCTGGTCTCAAGTAGTTTATCCATCTCAACCGGCAACTCTTACCGCATCTCTGAAGCCCTGATCAAAATTCCCAAACATTTAGGTTTAATTTGATGCATACAGATAAATATATACCTATCGAGAAATGTCAAATGTTACACCCTTCACTTTTGTACCCAAAAAAGAAAACTCTTTTTTTTTTTTTAATATCAGCGAAAACTCATTTTCTAATTGTAGTATGTCCTCTGAAAATTTAAACTAATTTCCTCGCAATTTGTGCAAATTAATTTAGTAGAAATAGTTAATACAACAATGGTCTTAATCGTGAATAACAAAGACAAGAAAACTAGTGTGTTTCTATTGAACTACAGAAATCACTTATTCTAGAATTAGTCGAGCTATGCGTAATTTGTCTGAACAACCCGAGTTGTAAGGGGAAAAATACATATATACATTTCCATTTATGGTTTCATGAATGGTGCAAATGTAAGAGAGAGAGAGGGAGATACCAGCTTTGTCAGGGACTTCACTCCAGCAGCCATATCCATGAGTGGTGATGTATCTGATAAGCTTTTCATCTTCTTCAGGTGACCAAAGCCCTCTCTTCACCTTCTGTTGATTGCAGCATGAGTGGTGTCCCATTTGCAGATTTCTTCCTTGCTTTTTCTCCCTTTCAATTGAATTGAGCCTTTTTTTTATGTTACCACTCACCAGCCCTTTTACACATCACCTTTGCACTGAGTGGGGCCCCTCCTTTGTAGGACCCCTCCTTTCCATCTAACCCTAAAATGACCCTCCATCTAATTTCATATAGACTGCCTGAAGAACCCCTACTTTCTACGTAGACTTGTATATTGAATGCGTAACCACTTCGATGTACCTCAAGCTTGCCGGCTGTTTTCCAGACCTCTCTCTCTCTCTCTCTCTCTCTCTCTCTCTCTCTCTCTCTCTCTCTCTCTCTCTCTCTCTCCACAAACACAATAATAGGGATCCATGGTTCTTCATCCTTGAGGAAGTTTTTTTCATCATGAGTCTTGACAACAAAGTATACGTAAAAGCTGTGTCCTGACATGCATGTCGAAATTTGATTGGTTTGCCATAGCTGGACGGTATGATAGCTCCCAAGACTTGTGAACTTGGGTCGCTCTTCGGTAAAGGTTTGGGTTCGATACAGGGTATGACTGTAATTAGTGATGTAAATCCTAGCTTATAAATAATTGTTCCTATATTATGTAGCAGATGATATATAACCTCTTTTATTTATTTATTTATTCAATACATAGTGAAAATTAGTACGAGCGCTGCAAATTTACACATAATTAAAAATCTCCGTGTCTTGTGCTCTTGTTTCCTCTCTTTCATGCCTATACTAAAGTGGCATCAATGCTTACCTCAAATATTTGATACTGTGAATGAGTGGTTACCAGTAGGATTTGCAAGTGAAGCTATTTTTAGGGGTGACTTTACATTCAGATATTTTCGGTATTTTTGAACTATAAATTATCAAATCAGTTGATTTTGAAAATAATTTATCGGAGAATCGAAAATACTATAGTATAAATTCAGCCTTAATGGGTTAAAATAACGATATTAGCTAACGAATTCCTTGAAGAGAATGATATCAAAATTCAGGATTACCTATAGCCAATAAAATTGAAAAAGACTTAACGGTTAATTCTCATACGATACATTTACCCCAAAAAAAAAAAAAGCTAACTCATAATTTCCTTAGTTTAAAGGAATGATATCAAAGATTTGATTATTACCACTTAGTCTTTACCAATGTATTTGGAATAAATAGCCTAATTTTCATAGCAAAATATTCTACAAATATTCCAACCTTACATTATTTCAAAATGTGGTCACCCATTGTGCTTTATAGTAGCAATTTTAGGGACCATCACTGTTTACTTTTAATTTGGTCCTAATTTTAGAGGATTGATTTAGGAAACAACTTCATTTCCTAACGAATTCCTGAAACACTATATATGTGACGGTGCATACGAGCGCTTAATAATTTTCTGTCTCAATACTAAAGTAATTTGTCATATATAAAATTACAAAAAAATTTAAAAGAGGATGAGCGAAGAGAGATGAGTGGATTTGTGGAGTTTTTTGGTACATTTTGAAAATTGACAGTTTGTTGGCAATAGTTTAGCCCAAAAATTTCCTCGATAAATAAAATATAGCTTTATCGAAAGAATAGTACTAGTTTTTAGGAAAACGTCAATAGTAGCACATTTTGACGTCATTCAATGCAACAGTTTGTTGGCCCTCAACCTCTTCCTCAAAACGTGAAGAACAACCCATACTGAATCCATTATTCTAAACTTTTTCGTCATTTTGCAACAGTTTTTGGTTAGATTCAAAACGTTATATTTTATTCTAATCATTTTCGTGTTTTGTTCGTATTTAAGCGTTATATTTTTTTGGATTAATCATCCATAAGGGCAAGGGTAGGCTAATCCAAGCGACCACTCTACCCAAGTTTCAAAATTTTCTTATAAATTTTGTAGTATTTTTTTAAAAAAATTTACAACTATATAGGTTCGCCCTCCCAATAAATTTTCATTATAGTGTTCGTTTAACCTACACTCGAATCCTGCGTCCTTCCCTGATCATCTGCATTGACGAGAGGACTCTAAAAGTAAAAATTATCAAAAGCAAAAAAAAGTTCACAAATTAAGGACAAAAAATACAAAACAATTGTCTTTTTTTTTTGGTGTGTCTAAAATATCATCTTACATGAACATTTTTCAACTTCGACACACATTTGTATACTTTTCTAAATCCTTTCGTTGATATGAATAATTAATCCTCAAAAAATATGAAGAGCTAAAAGAAAACGAAAAGTAACAAATATCAAAAAAAAAAAAATCATTGGACAAAAAGTTTAGGAGAATGAAACTTAAATGCTAATTTTTTTTTTTTTTTCCTGAGAATGCCTTATTGTTTTCCATTGTCCAATTAAGGATACGAATGTGAGTAGCACATGCCTCAAATTGCCACCATCATTTTTGTATTCCAACATATAACCGAGCAGAGTCAAGTTTGCTCATATAACGTTACTTTTAAAATTTAAAAACTTGCTTCTTGATTGCATTTAGTAAAATTGAGCAACTTAAGAAATTAATTTTAATGGTTTTGGTTTGTTAGCGTCCTAGACAGCGAATATTGATACACAGCACTAGATGATTTTATTTTTGTAAAAAAGCTATCATTAAGTTAAAATTTCGATGTGCCCAATTAAAATTTCTTCATTGTGATCTAAACTGTCTCAGTTTGTAGAAATTGTTAGACAATATGTGCAACACGAAAATCAAGTTAATCGGACATTGATATCTGAATGATCCACATATATATTTTGACAGTACATATTTAAAATTATAATGATCATCCATTTTTATACACCCAATATTGTCTAACTAAGGAGCTAATGATATCCGATTAATTCTAATTTTTTTTACCAATTGATCTACGCAAGATACTCTACAAACTGAAGAGTTCAGACCGATGGCGAAAATCTAATCGGACACAACGAGGTGCCTTACAACCCCGTAGTGTATTGGTGCATGACCGGGACGTTGGATTCTAGCTATATGTGGTTAGTTAGCTCTACATGATCACATACGTAGACCAATATGGCAAATAGACAAGTAGTGTTGGGAATGAAGCGTCCGTTGATTGATGCAAATCATCTCACCACATTTGATGTGAAGATCAGCAACTTTTCTTGCTTGGATGGATCGCAAGCGAAGTTTGAAAGTAATGGGCATTTGATGATTTTAGAAAAGACCCCTAAGTCCCAGCTAGCCATTAAAGAAGAAAAATTGGCCAAATAGAGGATTAATGATTATACTTAGCTTTAAGGGGGAGCAATGGGTGTGGAATTTGGGCCCTACCCCCTCCCTGGCCTCTCAGTTTTTATGAAACTGAATTTCAGTAATCAGCAAGACAACAAATGTGGACTTTCCCTTTAGAAGCATGGGTTTGGTTAAGCTAATAACTCATGGATGGAATGTCTCTACCATATGCCCTTTTGTTGGGAACCTGGGGGGTGCTCTGCATCCCAATGCACAACACTGTGCTGTGCAGCCCCACGGCGCCGCCGCGCCGGCATTATTTTGACGATCGGAGACGTTCACCGCGTAGATCTCGTCGAATACTACAAGTCTGCCAAAGATCAACTCGATCGGATATCTTTAAGTGCCTCATCGGCACACAAATAACATGAAAAAGTGGTTTTGATCCAGTGTTTGTGTCTATTTGTGTTCCATTTGTTTTCAAAGTATTTGTGTTCCGATGACGTACTTAAAGATATCCGATCGAATTGATTTTTTCTACACTTGTAGTACTCGACGAGGTCTACGTGGTGAACGTCTCCGATCATCAAAAAAATGTCGGCACAGTTGCACCGTGGAGCTGCACAGCACGGTGCTGTGCATCCCATGCACAGCACCCCCTAAGTCCCTTTTGTTGATATATATTCCCTTGCCATTCCTATCCCACCTTTCACCCTCAAAATGGACCCATTTTCCTTCATTAGAAGTTTTAATCTCTGAAGAAATATTAGTCTTCTTCTTTTATTTTCCTTTCTTCTTTTTTCATCTGTAAATTAGGGCTGCAAACGAGTCGAACTTTAGAAAGTTCAGGTTTGTTCATTAAGTTTTTAAACGAACCCGAACCGTGCTTGAGCTCAATAAAAATTTGACAAGTTTAACTCGAGCCAAACTTGTTTAAGTTTGAGTCGAACTCGAACTTGTTCACGAGCAAAAAAATTAGATATTTATGCTCTCATATTGGTTTAGAACTTCAAATATTTTATTTCCTACATGAATACGCTTATATGTATAAAACATTATAAAACCATAGGAGTATTAAAATTTAATTTTATACTAATACTTTTAAAAGTTTATACATGTATAATTTATAAAATTTTCATTATGTACCTGTAAAAGTTTATATATATTTAAGGTTATTGTGAAATTCTTATGACATATACATATATACCCCATGTACACGAGCCTAACCGAGCCGAATATTGTTAGGTCAGGTTCGGCTCATTTACTAGTTGAGCCTAAAATAAAATTAAGGCTTAGGTTCGGCATGTTTAGTGCTCGAACTCGAACTAGCCTTTTACCGAAGCCAAATCTCGAATCCACAAACAACTCGCCATTAAAGAAGTCAGTACATTAGTAGCCCTAGAGGAAATAATAGAACGGGCGTGTGAAAATCTAACAATAGCTAAAGGCTACCAAGGAAATTTGCACATGAAAGTCGAACAAAAAGGGGTAAGATCGGCCTAAAATGCATTGATAAAAGGTCTGCAGGCCTTCGCTCGAAATGGGCTTTATTCTAACCCCAATGTAGGCAGCATTTGTTTTAGTCTCTACTGGTTAATTGACTGCCAAATCAATATGGCCCTCATTACCATGTCATACTTGCACCAAGTTCCGACCAAAATTTCTCTTAATTAGTTGTGGGCCGGTGGCAATTTGAGCCCAAACTCAAACCCACCCACATAAAAGTAGATCAACAGACCCAACCCACTTATTAATTGGGTTAGAATGAGTGAAAACCCATCTAACTCAATCAAGCAGCCAACACTGTCCGGTTGAGAGATTGTTTGGATTGGTGCTCCACAAATGATTTGTGCAGAACCTACCTGGAGTAACACTTTGGAACAAAAGGCACTTGAACGGCCCAACCACTTTACACTGAGTTAACAAACCAACAACACAACATGCCTTACTAAAATGAGTTTGCTAATCTCTGATTCTGGTGCTAAAATATGTTCATATGTTTTCATACAGAAATTGTAGTCTAAATCTCAATCTCTCACTGTGTTGCTAAAAGAAATCATGAAACGAGCCACAAAATTCTGTAAAATGAGCAACAAAATTCGTAAACTGCATGGGAGAGATTCACAAACACACTCAAGCAAACAATTTTTAACATTGACAGAAGACAAATACGCAATTGAGCACTCACATATCTAACCTGTCACCTAACATGGAGGGACTTAATCCATGATACTATTACTAATTACAAACAGTTTTTTTACCGCCAATCTACGCTGGATTTGGAGCCGGCGCTTCAGAAAAATTCTTGCCCAGGTCCAAGTGCCAAGTGGTTCATCAATAACCATACAACAGTGAGAACCCTCCAGTGGTTCATCTAACCATACAATGAACCTGGGCGGATCTCCCAACTGCCGGATTGAAATTGCAGCATAAAATGAATTGAATGCAGCATAAACTAGCAGTTCTATCCATATTGTCCTTATTAGATCCCACCGGCGTTGATCTTCAAAATTAGTAATTAGCTGCTTTGCAAGTCTGCATGCATCTTTCCACACAGATTCGCTTGCAACTCCTCCCGGTAAAGAAGGGTCAATATTAGTAACCTGAGATAGGAGCGCTCGACGGGCTTGTGTTGTGTCTGTTATTGATTTTTCGAGAAAAAAATTGCCTTGCCTCCGCAAATGGAGCAACCCAGTTCGCCAAAAAGTAAATTGCAAAGATAAGCATCATTAGCCATTTCTTGTTTGTGCGATTTTTGCGGGATGAAAAAAACACTAAGAAGAATTGAGCCGGAAAAGCTCAAGAAGAACAAGAACCTGGATCACCCATGTGTTCATAGTTGCTAAACTTTGGACCAATGATTATACAATTTTGAATGTGTATCCCACACACCCTACCGGTTTCGTTCGTTTCTCTTCTACCCCTGTTTGTAGATGGGTTTCTCTTCTACCCCTGTTTGTAGATGGGCAAACTATATGCATAACAATTGATGTGGTGATGGAAAGTATAGGCCCGGTGACGTCTTGTCCTTTCCTCCATTTTCATTCTATCCACTGTCCCTTTTCTTTTCTTTTTTTTCTTTTTCTTTCTTTAATTCTCCCCACTTTTTCTGTTTTTATATTGTGGTTTACACATTATGTTGTACAAGGGGGAGTCTTCGGACAGAAGCAAAGGCAATAAAAGGGAAGAGAGCAGTGCTCCAAGCCAGTGGCATAGGGCCAGACTCTGCTCCAAAAATCTGTAACGGAATGCTGTCCTTTTATTCTTATTTTATAAATAAAATTCTAGCCAATTAACTTCAATTGTTGTATTTTATTTTTAAATTTTTTTCCATCTATTTACTCAGTTGTGTAAGTAATTTCTTACATTTTGCTAAACTTATTTGTTTTTCGAGTATCAAAGATCGAAACTGTCTTTTGGAAAAAAAAAATTTAAAAAAAGAGTTTTTACAAACACGAAACTTATCTTTTTGGTAAAAATCCCCCAGGTACAAATTTCAAAAACGGTACACTAAACACTTTCTTTAGACCCAAAAATAAAAAACCTAAACAACTTTTCTGCATTTAAGAAAACAAAAACACAGAAATTCAAAATTAAGAAGCCTTTGGTTTGCGGGTTTGACTGTCATTCGTATCTTATCAATCACGTGTTGGGCCAGTTCAAAAAAAAAAAATCACGTGTTGGGCCAGTCTAATGAGATTTTGTTTCGGGTATCATATGACTGCACTGATCGACGGTAGAATTTGTCTTGGATTTCTAGGTCCCAAACCATTAAAGTTTTCAAAAGAAACTCGAACAATTTTTCAATACTAGTACAAAGTGTGATTGCTCCACTTTTGGTTACCAGGATAAATGGGTAGCACAAACAAGCGAAAAAAATGTTATACGGAGTACTACATTATTGTAGCAGCTGATTTATTATCAACCTAGATACCTTTTGCATTTTTAATGAAACTATGAAAGCATCGTAACAGTAGATATAATGAACTGGAAAAAGCAGCAGTCTAATTACATTGCACAGCAGCTTCTTCGCGCAATCTCCAGAATCTTTTCCTTCACATGGATTCCTAACAAAAAAAAAAAAACAAGTCACAACAAGATGAGTGACCCAAATTTAGTTCCATTTAAAGCCATGGCATATAAGAATAGGACCCTGCAAACAAATTGTTGATAAGGAGATGCGGAACAAAAGCTGAAAACCCTAAGTGATGGGTATTATAAGCTTGAGTTTCCACTACGATATTTTTGGTATTTTTGTTCTTGGGCTACAAGTTGTCAAATCAATTGATGTATATGAGGAGAATGACTTGTCGATTTGACGACTTGTAGTCTAGTAACACCGAAAATACCGTAGCGGAAACTCTTATGTGTAGCATATGAGTCATAAATGCACCAACTACGTAGTAGTCGTGCTTTTACAAAATTCAGATTGGTTTTATGAAAGAAAGATAAATTTAAAAAATTTGAAAAGGTAAAAAATCACAATACCATGAGGACTTGTTTGTTTGACGCAACTAATGTGAAGGGATATATTAATCCTATAGAATTTATTACCAAATGATATTGTATATCTTACTATGTGAGAACAGTGAGATTACATATACGGATATACCCCATGGATATCTAATCCGGACTGCACAATTTTATCTGGTTTCATAGATGCAAATGAAATTCAAAATTACAGAAGACAAAAAAAATGACCAAAGCTGCATAAAGAAAGGAGAACATTTTATTATGCATGGAGAAGTGAAAATATGAGCATCTGACTAACAGATCAATATCATGCACACGAAAACAAAGTAGAAGTCTACTGTGTAGAACAAATATCATGTAACAATAATACGGTTCAGTAATGACTTAGGAGCTCATGGCATTTGATGCTTAAGCATCCCAGGTGGGAAGGAGATCAAATTTCAGCGTTGGAGTCCACTATAGAAGTTCATCATATATCATGTTCAAAATGCTCGAATCGATTTTAGTTATGGTACCAAGTCTGTAAAAGGCACTCATCACATAAGAATAAGCAAGGAGGCTGTGACTCTATAGTTTATACCCTGCTAAAAATAATTGAAATACTACTTTGAACCCCTATGGCCAACAAATACACAGGTTCCACGCAAAGTAAAATTTGTGCTTAGCCAATTTTCTACCAAAACTGTTAATATCTCCAAGTTCAATAGTTGAACATCCCTATCTTGCAGAGTCAAATTTTATAACAACGAATTTCAGCGAGTGAACTAGATTCCAAGTTTGTGCTCCATTCTCCTATGCAGTTTGTTTTATCAACTATTGCCTAAGAAGGATGAAAATGTAATCCCAGATTACGTATTCCTACTTGAAACAATTCATTCTGGAGTCTGGACCCCTTACAGCTGCCACTAGTAAAAAAAACCAATCATATATATGTTGAAACATATCACTATTAATTTGTTAACTGTCACTCTCTACGTATCTATCTGGTTTTAAGCATCAAAACTGGGAGACGTAAAATCTGTCAACATCTTTGATTTGGTTTCTTTGCATTTAATGTTTTATGCATTTGGTGATGAATTTCAGGTTCTTCTCCTTATCACCGAACTTCACTAGATTATTATCCTCTGGATTTCTAAAGTGAATAATACCTTCAATACCTTCTGCACTTCACAAAACAAAATTTGGTGGATTGGATATATACTACAGGAAAGATGACCTTGAGATAATACTCCAGCAATTGAATTTATTATCAACCTTGATAAGTGCTGTATACTGACCTTGGAAATCCTGGCCTCACAACGGGCAGATCACATCGCAGTTGATGAAATCCCATAGCGGTTTTGGAGGACATCAAGGGCTTTCTCAAATGAGTGTGAGAGCTCAGGAATGGATGTTTTGCATACTACAAATAAATAACGAGAACCAAGAAAATATATAAAAAGAATCGTATGGCAATTAGCAATTTGTAGACACAGTTTTTCCGCTTGTCTAACGGTGTTTGATTCTCATTTGCAGTCTGAAGAGTCTCAAGGAAAGACAAACATACCACGAGAGGCACTGGCATGTGCTTCTGCCATGAACTCCAAATATGAAGCCTGGAGACAAAACATCAGTTTACAGTGGTGAAATTAGCAATGGGGCTTATTAAGAAAATCATATCTACTTTTCTTTTTCCTCTGTTTTTCAAATAATGAGTATAGAAGCACCTTCATTGCCTCTCTAGTTTCAGTCATTCGTTCTGATATTTTCTTATACTCCTTCTCTGCTTCATCCGCCACTTGCTGGCATGCTTGCGTCTGAATCTATTGTTGATACAGGTATAAGAAAGAGATAACCACAAATCAGTTCATGAAGACACAATGTCATGCTTCCTAAAGGTAATGCAAGATTGCAGGATTTCACTAATTGAAACTTGGTACACATTTCCAAATGTTGTGCACTTTCTCTTGCTGGAAATAGGACATACCAAAAGAAAGGAAAGTTAAAGGGGTATTGTTTAACCTCAAAATGAAAAGGATGGAATTAAAGAGTGGTACCTAAAATAAACAAACTAAACCATTTTGTTGTTGCTATTCATAAGTAAATGCAGAAAACAACTGACGAATATGTAAAGATCGCAGGATGAGTAGTGTCTTTCAATCAGGTACTAAAGGTTAATTCCACAGTGAGGTCATTGGGAGTTCTGATAAGAGGCATAACTTCATCAAAGTGTACAGATGCTTTAGAAATAAGTAACCATTGTGACCCATGACTGCCCTCTCTTTAGAGGAAAGTCGAATGCAGAGGTGATTTCAGAGATAGTTTGCGGTGTTTTTCAATGACAGTGGTCTTTTTGCCCCTCCACACATCTAGTATTAGCTTTTGAGCAATGCTATGGTAACCATATTTTAGTACCATATGAAGTAGACTGTGCTACACTACATGTACATGACATACAGAGCACACTCTACAAATACTTTGATGATACATTACATGGTACCCAAAATGTGGAATCCAAATGCGGTCACCAAAATATTAGTGCTAGTTTTTACCCAACTCTGACCAAGTTTCTATAGAATGAGAAGTAAATTGGTTATTTTTACATGGCAACTATTAGTACGTGATTCCTCAATGAGAATGAAGTTAACTAGCAGAATCCCATGCAAGACAGGCAGAAGTTCACTACCAAAATTCCATCAAATTCAGCATGTGACTAACACCACTTTGGAGACCATGGGCATGGTAGGCCGTGACTATCATAGATCAAGTTATCCAGCATGACAGATCTTAATATTATCTGCAGTCAACCATAATCTCAGCGTTCCATTTCTCCACAAATGACTTGTTTGATGTTCAAAAGCAAGGTTGGTGCTTATTAACTGAACTTCCACCCTAGATGACCAGAAATCAGTAAATCATCTCATGGCTTGATGGATGTAAAGGCAGCACGTGAAGCATTGCTAATTTAACCAAAAAAGACGATCTCCATCCGATTCAAGTGGTTAAAGAATTTTATTTCAATTCTTAGCTATAGCAACTAATTAATCGTGGTTAGTAGATGACTTTGAATCGTAACCAAACCGATTTAGACGAATTCAGCTCATGATCATCATAGGTGGTGCTAAAAACCCTGAGCTAATATGATTGCGAAGCAATCTGCAGGGCACAAAGTACTAACTCAGTAAACAAGCTCTGAGTTCCCTAGTGGTGCCCGTGCCACCCTTGTGGTGTTATATGCCAAACCATGGGTTCGAGCCACTCTCTCTCTCTCTCTCTCTCTCTCTCTCTCTCAAAGTACTAACTAACTTGACATTACAACTATAGAAGAAGCAATCAAATATCAGATGGCAATGAGCAAGCTACATGCATTAGCTTTGCGTATCTAGAGATACTATATCACAAGGAAAGAGCAAATCGTTAAAAATCCTAACAATGGTGTCATATAATCATATTACATTCCAGAAATGGTTAGAAGAAATAATCAGAACACATCTACAGCAGTATTTATCCCAAAACTCTAATATCTGAAACTAAACTTCAGAATATACCACAAAATCTAGCCACAGAAGCACACACGCAGCAGTCAGAGAAAAAACAAAACTCTATTCCACGCTGAGATTAGGTAAAAAAAACCGAGCACGTTAAGACAGTTTCTGTTTGCGTAAGAGGAGCATGAGAAAGACAGTGACAGTCTGTGACTAATCAGAGAAGATCACGTAATTCCAAATTGCCTAACTAATCAGAGAAAACCAAGGCATAATTTCGAGACAGACAGAAATCAGAACACATCATCTAGTGCTAGTATAGCCCAGCCAATCAGAGAGCAACGGGGAACAATTTCAAGAGAGTAAGAGAGAGACCTTGAAACGTTTGTGGAGACGAGAGTGAGAAGCCTCGAGATCCTTGATTATCTCAGAATGCGAGCGATCCAGCTGGCTCTTGATGGAGTCCAAGCGCGAAGACGCCATTTCCTTGAGATCAGCTATCGTACTCAGGCTTTTCATATTCACCGGCGATCCGACATCCTGGATGCGCGCAGAGCTCGATTCTACGTCGTTCTTCTTCCTCTTCTTCGAGGATGAGGCAACAGTGTTGAAGGCACCGAGATTTAACTCGAATTCAAATTGCTTCCTCGGTGACTCGCTCGGCGATCGGTTAGGGCTGGCGGTAGGCGGTGGCGAAACCAGAAAGTTCGCCGCTGAAGGCTTCCTCGTCGCTCTCTTCTTCATCTCTCACTCTCTCTCTCTCTCTCTCTCTCTGTGATTTCAATTAGATTGAATCGGCCGAAAATGAAATGCAGTTGAAGTTTATTGGTATTTATAGTGGCGCGAACGCGGAGTTTTAAAATACAATAAGTCTACATACACACCCTTACCTTAAGGGACAGACCCCAAACCACACCCTCCACGTGTCGCGTTATCAGGCATGCCACGTGGAGATTGGCCCCACCACAAGACAGACTCCAAAAAAAATATCTCTCTCTATCTCTATCTCTCTCTGCCCTGAACCCCCAAAGGCCAAAACCCAACCTGGACACAGGGTCCTGTTCAATCAGTTAGCATAATGTATGACGCAGGGTCCTGTTCAACTAGGCTGAACATGGCATCTATTGATGAAGACAACGATGAAAATAGTGGGATTTTATCATCTGATCCATTGCTGGACACACCGGAATATACTATCACGGCGGTGGGACTGCCGTTGGAGGCGGCGGAGCAACATCAACAGGGGAATATTGTTCCATGTTTGAAGGGAGAGCCGTCAGACTCTGGGGGTGGGCGATGGTGGAAGACCGGTGACGGTGGGTGGGGGAAGAGGCGGACAAGAGTTTGGGTTTTGGCCTTTGGGGGTTGGGGGCAGAGAGAGAGAGAGATTTCATTTTTGGTTTTTTTTTTTAAGGTTAAGGGGCGAGGCTCACCACTTAAAACTAGCCACACCCGCTTACCTAGGGGTCCACGTGAGACGGGTGGGCCCTGCCACTTAATTCAAACAATGCTACACACGACACTCTCACATAAGTTGTGTCGTGTAGATTTGTTGTGGGTAGTTTTTTTTATTAAAAAAAAAAAAAACCCAACTCTCCATCAGTCTGGCTTCGGCTTTGTCGTCGTTCTCTCTAACTCCACCTCCCCACCCAATGCCCTTTCCGGTATCGACTCAACAACATCGAATCCAACGTAACCTCCACCGCGTTACGGTCAGAACTGACGCAGCGGAATTCACAAGAGAATAGTTAGAGTACTATTCCAAACGATGATAGGTCTCGAGTTCTCGAGAGTTTTTGAATCCACAAGAAGAAAGAGATTTAACTCAGAGTTGTTTATTGAATAAGAGGTCCCGAATAATAGAGGTTACATGCCCTTTTATAGGAAAAACTAACAAACCCTAGCAAAAACTTACTAAAAAATAAAATATCCCGAAAATTGGGGAAACTCCCAAAATTGAAAACTAGAAAGAAAAATAAGATATTCCCAATTGGAAACAACGAAAAGGTAATTACACGCTAAGAGTAATTTGTAATCTAATTATTACCTAAAATAGCAAAATTACTAAATTGAAAGCCTAAACGAATGAATTTGGCCGAAATCCTCCATCAGTCACGAACTGGGGGTGGTGAGTATTGACCGCAGCGCAATTCTGCTTCAGCCCACCAAGTTTGGGCTTATTCCGGGCTCGTCGATAAATTGCCGAAATTGTCAATTTTCAATTAGAAGTTGTTTGGGCCTCCTAGGCTTTGACCGGTCCAATTGATCATAGAATTGGGCCACTACTTGTTCTACATCAAAACATTCACGCTTGGATCGAATTCGATGGAACCCAGTTTGAGATAAATGTAACAGTTGCCTTTTGTAGGGGTTTCTAAGCCAATTAGGCCTCTGCGTGTGTGATTGGGGTGTAGCTAGTTGTGTGTGGATGTAAACATTATTGTTCTTTTTTTTATCCAAAGGTGGGAGGGATATTTCATGAAAAATGATCGGAGTACCACACCTATTTAGTATTTACACACCCACTTGCATATCCACACTCACAAGTGTGTGGGCTCTACGCACACATGTATTATTGTGTAGAGCTTGCAGTCTTGCACACTTGTGAAGGTAAGTGTGTAAAGGGGAGAGAAAAATTTTGGTGCAGATAAAGTACCGCACAAATAGTGTCTGAACATGCATCTCGGCGGTGAAAAGTGTTTTGGACGGCCTCTCTCTCTCCATCTCTCTCTAAAATCCGGACCATCCAAAACACTTTTGGGCAACTTAGATGAACGTCGGGTGCCACCACATGGTGTCCAACCAACACCTGAGTTTTTCTCGTAAATTAATATGTAAAGTGAATGTGGTTGTAGCATTGTTGATATTTCATGTTACGGTACCTACTAAAAAAAATTCTGCCCAACATCCCATCGTCGGGACAATAAAAACAAGGATGCCACTTATATTTATTCCAATGTTTTCCCATTTCTGTTAGAAGCTTGGAGCCGTTGGAAATTCATCAAATTCGAAGGAGCAAGCTACTTAAAAAATGAGAAAAAAATAAAAAAATAAAGAATAGAAGAAGGAACCATAAATGATGTTTTAGCAGCAAGCTATGATAGACAGTGCTTTTTTATTTTTATTGTTTATGTAGTAGGATCGATTGACCTTAGCGAGTTTGAAAAATTATGTTCAAGTGTAGGTTTTATTATAGAGGTCTATCATAGTTAAACTCAGCTACTTTTATTTCTTTTTGTCCCGACAACTCCACCTGGAACGTTTTTTAGAGTCTTATCTTTAGACCCAGCCGGTCCCAAGCCCGGATAATGGAGGAGGGTTGTGCGTTAGGTAGCTGATAGCCAGAACATAAAAAGACCTGTCAGAACTGTATGACATGAATTTTAATCCGACTACGAGACATGCTAGGGCATTCCTTTAAAGTGACGTGTTGTGCCTGCCTTCGGGTGCTTCAAAAAATGGGCAAGGGGCGCCGCACCGGCGCCCGGGTGTGGCGATAAGTGAGCAAGGGTTCCCGCGCGTGCCAGGACGAGTGCGGGTAAAGAAGATAGCCCAAGACTATAGGATCCGCTTAGGTAGTTGGAATATAGGGACTTTAACGGGTAAGACTAGGGAGCTAGTTGATGTCATGATTAGGAGGAGGATTAGAATAGCTTGCCTTCAGGAGACTAAGTGGGTAGGGGAGAAGGCTAGAGAGATAGAAGACACAGGTTATAAGCTATACTATACGGGTAAGGATAGACATAGAAATGGGGTAGGTATCATGGTAGATAAGCACCTTAAGGATTCGGTAGTCACAGTCACGAGGAAAGGAGATCGGATTATTCTCGTTAAGCTTGTGATTGGAGAGAGCATAGTTAATATCATTAGTGCGTACGCGCCCCAAGTAGGCTTGGATGATCTTACCAAAGAGCATTTTGGGAACAGATGGATGAGGTGGTTCAAGGGATACCTTTTGGAGAGAAGCTATTTATAGGAGGTGATTTCAATGGCCATGTGAGAGTGCAGAAGCAAGGATATGAGAAGGTACATGGTGGATTTGGATTCGGAGACCTTAATGAAGGGGGTAGGAGGATTTTGGATTTCGCGGTAGCTTGTGACCTTATAGTTGGAAATACTCTCTATAAGAAGCGTGAGGAACATCTAATTACCTTTAAGAGCGGAACCAATAGAAGCCAAATCGACTACTTTCTTGCTAGAGGCACAAATCACTTGTTATGTAAAGATTGTAAGGTCATCCTTGGAGAGTGTCTAGTGGCACAACATAGACTTTTGGTGTTAGATATTGGTCTCAAGGGGAATAATAGACAGAGAAAGGAAACTAGAAGCCCACAGACTAAATGGTGGTCCTTACGAGGGGAGAAACTAGAGGTGTTCAAGGAACGAATGTCCAAAGAAATGGAATGGAGTATGGAAGGCGATAGTGATATTATGTGGAATACAATAGTGGACGGAATTAGAAGAATATCGAAAAAAGTTCTTGGGGAATCAAAGGGGAAAGATCCATTATCTAAGGAGACATGGTGGTGGAATGACGAGGTTCAAACCATGGTAAAAGCGAAGAAGGAATGCTTTGAAAGGTTGCAAAAGGACCGGAATGTGGAAATTTTTTAGAGGTACAAGCAAGCTAGTAGGGAGGCTAAGAAAGCCGTTAGGGAGGCTAAGATGAGAGCCTATGAGGATTTCTACGCTAGACTTGATAGTAGAGATGGAGAAAAGAATATCTATAAACTCGCGAAGCTGAGAGAAAGGAAGCCTAGAGACTTCTCCCAAGTTAGGTGTATAAAAGATAGTGATTCGGTGGTGTTGGTGAAAGATGAGGAGATCAAGGATAGATGGAAGATTTATTTCGAGAAGTTGTTAAACGAGAAACATGAAGGAAGCTTTGGCGAGGAGGGAGCTGCTGCCCCTAGCGAGAAAATAGAGTACGAGTTCTATCGGAGGATACAAAAGTCTGAAGTGGCTAAGGCCTTGAAGACTGAAGAGGATGAAACCGGGTCGGGCCTTAGGGCCAGATAGTATCCCCATTGAAGTTTGGAGAAGCCTAGGTGACTTGGGGGTGACTTGGTTGACAAAATTGTTCAACAAGATTATTTTATCTAGGAGAATGCTCGACGATTGGAGGAGGAGCACCTTAGTACCTATCTACAAGAATAAAAGGGGATATCCAAAGTTGCAACAACTATAGGGGTATTAAGCTAATGAGTCATACGATGAAGTTGTGGGAAAGAGTTATTGAACATCGATTGAGGATGTTGACTATGGTGTCGGAGAAACAGTTTGGGTTCATGCCTGGAAGATCGACCATGGAAGCTATCTATCTAGTAAGGAGGTTGGTGGAAAAATACAGGTCAGCGAAGAAAGATCTTCATATGGTTTTCATAGACCTCGAAAAGGCTTATGATAGGGTGCCTAGAGACATTATATGGTGGGTTTTGGAGAGAAAAAGAGTGACCAAAGGGTATATTGATGTGGTTAGAGACATGTATGAAGGAGTTGTCATTGCCATTAGATCACTAGCAAGGGAAACGAGTGAATTTCCCATCACCGTAGGTTTGCACTAAGGGTCAGCCTTGAGCCCGTACCTTTTCGCGTTAGTTATGGATGAATTGACTAAGCAGATTTAGGAGGATATTCCATGGTGTATGCTATTTGCAGATGATATTGTCCTTGTAGATGAAACTGCTAGTGGTGTTAACACTAAATTAGAAATGTGGCGGGAAGCATTGGAGTCTAAGGGCTTTCAGATAAGTAGGAGTAAAACGGAGTACATGGTTTGCAAGTTTAGAGATACCAGAAATGCGTATGAAGAAAGAGTGATGATTCGGGATCAGGAGATACCAAAGAATGACCATTTTAGGTATTTAGGCTCTGTTATTAGTCAAGATGTAGATATTGCAGATGATGTGACTCATAGAATCCAAGTGGGATGACTCAAATGGAGAAGCGCTACTGGTGTATTGTGTGACAAGAGGGTACCCACAAAATTGAAGGGAAAATTCTATAGGACTGCCATAAGACCAGCGATGCTTTACTGGACAGAATGCTGGCCTATTAAGAAACAGCAGGTGAACAAGATAAATGTTGCGGAAATGAGAATGTTGAGGTGAATGTGTGGTAAGACTAGACGAGACAGGATTAGAAATGAAACAGTCCGTGAGATGGTAGGTGTAGCACCTATAGAGGAAAAGTTGAGAAAGAATAGGCTAAGGTGGTTTGGGCATGTCTACCGTAGACCAGCAGATGCTATAGTTAAGAGAGCGGATAGGATAGCTTTGGATAGAAATGCTCCGGGGAGGGGAAGACCCAAACTGACTTTAGATGCGGTAGTGCGCAAATATTTGAGTCTATTAGGTTTAAGTGAGCAAACAGCTCTTGACAGAGCTCAATGGAGGAGAATGATTCATGTAGCCGACCCCAATTGATTGGGACATCAGGCTCGGTTTGGTTTGGATTGGTTAATACTAATGTTCATTGAGTCTTTGGAAAAATTACGAGTCTCTAAAAAAACATGTTCAAGTTAAACAAGAGGTGTATGCTTTTTAACGAGATGGACGGATTAAACCCGAGTCATGGAGTGTTAATCACCCCATGACTAAGCCTACATAGACTACTCACTCATTATGCTAGAAAACAACCCTATGAATTTGAAGTAAACTAAAAATATGGTTAATAAACTTAAAAACTGACTTTTAATGCTTATCTTAGGTTTGCCTATAACTTTAAAACTTGAGAAATCAGCAAACAACTACTAACAACTTGGATTTACTAAGAAAATAGCTAGAAAATCACAAACACTAAAAACTTGATGAAAACGAAAATAAACTAGATATATTGAACGATCTAAACAAGAGGAACAAGTTTAATACACGGTAAAATAACGGGAAATGAAAGCTTACGTGAGATTTCTAGAGAGAGAGACCTTGAGCTCTCTCCAATGGAGGGGAGAGGGAGGAGCAAAAAATACTTAAAGTAAGAAAATGAAAAGTGTGTGAGAAGGAGAGAGGAGAGAGCCTATATTCTACTCTTTCTCTCTCTAATAAACTTTTACAAAATGCTCTCATAAGAGCTCAAAACTTGCCATTAATAGAAGTCCAAAAAGTGACTTGAAAATGCTGCCCGGACTATAGAGGATCGATCCACATTTACTCTGGATCGATCCAGAAGGCTCTGATGGGTTGTTGAGCTGAAGTGATCGATCCACTCAAACTCTGGATCGATCTAGAGTTTTCTGATGGTTTCTTGAACTGCAGTGGATCAATCCACAAGTTCCTTGGATCGATCCAAAGGTGTTTGATGGAGGAATTTGGCTTCTTGGATCGATCCACATTGATGAGTGGATCGAACCACTCTCCCCTTGACTGGTCCTTGCTTCTTTTGATCACTCCCATTGCCTTGCGTTCCTCCGGGCTTCTTCCAAAGCACTCGAATACGTCGTGTGGCCCTCGGGGGTGGTGATCCTTGGTCTCGTGCATGCTTGTTAACTCCCGGATTCACCGGGAGTCTTTGTGAGTCTTGGTCAAGGCTTTAGTCTTCTGGTTTGACCTTGTGACCTTTGGACTTCTTGATCCTTAGCCAAATCTTCGCTCCTTGGCTCTTGGATTCTCGAGATGTGTCCCTGTTAGTGGTTCTTTTACTTCTTTGTGATAAAATGATTAAGTGCGAGCGTGCCAGAGAGAGTTTTAATCTCCTCCCTCAGATTAACTTTGGAGAAACCAAATATAATCAGGCGATTGTGTTTTAATGGTTCAAATACCTCACTTAAGAGGATTTTTCTTTCAAAGTGAAGAATACAAACCAATTTACTTAGGAAATTAAAGAACAACAATGAAACAAGAAACTTCGATTAATAAATCAAAGATAGACTTACTTCGAAATTGTCTTCAACTTCAAATACAAGAACTTCGAACTTCGAACAGATGATTGTTACAAGAACAACCAAAATTAATCCTAACTACTTCCTAAACAACTTCCTACACTACTTCGAACTGGGTTCGAAATTCTAAAACTACTTGCCAATGAACAAACCAAGCATCATTTGGTTGATAGCTGTTTGTTGAAGATTTGTCCGGGCTTTTTACTCTTCAATTTCTTCTATTTATAGACGCTGCTTGCAGTTTGGACTTCCCGCCCAGTGAATTTAAATTTGGCTTGCTTCAAATTCTAACTTCCACTCTTTGAGTTGGCAGTTTCTTCTTTCCTCCACGTCTGAATTTGAATTCTTCCAACTCTTCCTTTTAGAAGCTTTGATTTTGAATCTGGGCAGTTACTCAGAATAATTCAAATGATTATTAATTAAGGAGATAACTGCCTTTCAAAATGTACTCCACGTGTCTTAACTGCCACTTTGCCCTGTTTCACAAGTTCATACGTGGAAATATATGTGTTTAGCAGTTGATACCATGGCTTCGAAGTTCATTTATACCAGCAATGGTTCGTAACTGCCAATAACTGCTTTTCCCGATTTGAGAAACAATACGACATCGTATTTACCAAATTTTGTTTTATTAATCCAATGTGTTTTCATTGACAGATATGTGCCAACACTTGGCATCCTTGATTACGTGTCAATTAATCATTGGATTTGTTAATTTTATATGTAAACAGTCCCAAAGCGCTTCAAATGCGCCTTATGCTGTGGTTTGACCTGAAGCTTGCAAAAGCACACTTCGCGCAACATCAATCATATAAGGCGCTAAAACATGTGTATGTGTGAACAAAATGAGCTTGATAAGCCTGGATATCTACAATATTTGGGGCTTATCATTGTGTCTTTTGATCGTTGGCTGGGAAAACTTACGGCCACGGTGCTACTGACAACGAAAAACTTCTTGATTACAAGAGATCAAACCATAAGGTAAATTCTAGAATTCTACTCATAGTGTTAGAATTCTACTCTAGTGCGCTTGTGTGTCTGTTGTGGCAAATTTAATTTTGTTGTCTTTTTTGTGAGGTTGCTAAAATTCTAAATCGTTGACATTTTGTAAGGAGTCCTAAGTTGAAGAAATGGAAAGTTTGGATAAAGAGATCAAAGAATTAAAGGTTGTCTTCTCCCCCTTCTATTTCAAAGAGCATTTGCTTTTAATATTATAGATCGAAATTTCAAGTGTGGTCCTTTTTTTGTTATATTGTCTACAGAAAGAACTAGAACATGGTGAAGCTAATTTGAAGAACCTGAACTTTAAAAAACCTGCCAGATTGCAAAGGTTGCCGATCGATGACACCATTCAAAGGATACGGGATAAAGAGAGAGACAAGGAGAAAAAAAATTGAATGTACTAGCGCTAGGTACTTCAAGTACCAACTACCTTGATCCTAGGATCTCAATAGCTTGGAGTAAAACCTATCGGGTTGACATTTGGAAGGTAAAATTTGAATTTAAGTTTGAATTTCTCTTATAAGTGTTTTTAAATTTAAGTTTTCTCTGCAAATTTTCAACAAGTCTCAACTGGAAAAATTTGTTTGGGCACTGGACGAGGAAGCTGGCTTCACATTCCGAGGCCTCTCTCTCCCTCTCTCCACACGCCCACTTACACGTACAAATCAAACAACAGATGTGAAGACTTAGCTCAATTTATGTTGCACTAAGAGAGTTATGTAGGAAGAACGTGATAGCTACCTATTTTAGTCTACTCTTTGATACGAGAATTGAATATAAACAGTGTCATGCTAGGCGGGTAGTAGATTCTATGTCCAAACTGTGATCTTAGAGTATTTTTAATGCAAAGAGTATGACAATGTTTATATTCAGTTCTCGTATCAAAGAGTAGACTAAAATAGGCAACTATCACGTTCTTCCTATATAGGTCTCTTAGTGCAACAAAAATTGAGTTAAGTCGTCTTCACATCTACTATTTAATTTGTACATGCAAGTGGTCTGTTGAGAGAGGGGGAGAGAGGCCTCATAAAGTGAAGCCAACTTCCTCGTCCAGTGCCCAAGCAAAATTTTCTAGTCAAGACTTGTTAAAAGTTTGCAGAGAAAACTTTTGTTTAAAAACACTTATGAAACTCAAAGTTAAATTTATATTTTACCTTCCGAATGTCAGCCCGAAGGTTTTTCTCCAAGCTACCTAGATCCTAGGATCAAGGTAGTTGGTCCTTGAAGTACCCAGCGCTAGTACATTCAAAAAAAAATTCCCCTTGTCCCTCTCTTTATCCCATATCCCTTGAATGGTGTCATCGATCGCAACTTTTGCAATCTAGCAGTTTTTTTAGACTTCAAGTTCTTCGAATTAGCTTCACCATGTTCTAGTTCTCTCTGTAGACAATATAACAAAAAAAGGAACCACACTTGAAATTTCAAACTATTAAATTAAAAGCAAATGCCATTTGAAATAGAAGGTGAGAAGGCAACATTTAATTCTTCAATCTCTTTATCCAAACTTTCCATTTCAACTTCGGACTCCATGACAAAACATCTATGGTTTAGAATTTTAGCAATCTAACAAAAAAAACTTCAAAGTTAAATTTGCCACAACCGACATAAAAGCGCACTAGAGTAGAATTCTAACACTATGAGTAGAATTCTATAATTTACTTCCTGGTTTGCTCTATTGTAATCAAGAAGTTTTTCGTCGTCGGTAGCACCGTCACCGTAAGTTTTCCCAGCCAACTGTCAATAGATGCGAAGCCGGCCCTAACTTTTTAGAGGCTTAAATCGAAAACCGAAAGGAGGTCTTTTTCAAAATCTTAATGAGCAAAATATAAATAGGTAAATTACACTTTCAAAAACAAATACTAGTATCTATTAATAAGAAAGAGACTTAGAGAGAGAAAGAGCTTTTCGTAAGTGAACTTGAGAGTACAAAGCTTTCAATGTGGTTTGAGCAAATGAGGCCCTCACCTATTTATACACACCAAGGGAGAAGTCTAGAAATTCTCTAGAAGTCTCTTCCATCATCTATCTAAAATTATGTACAATATTCTAGATAACTCTACCCTTAAATATACTTCATGTTCTCTTGGCCACTCTCGTCTTCTTCATTATCCAAATATGTTTCTCCTCTATTCCCAAAATTCTCTTATTCTTCATTTCCCAAATCTTCATGTTCCTCTTCCACTAAGTCTTCAATCAAATTTGAACTCTCTTTTTAGGTTTTGACTCAAAATCTAATCGAGAGCACCCACTTGAGATTGAATTAGGGTGTCTATTTTTTGCTTCGTTTTTCTCTTTTCATGTCCAAACAAATTCTTCCTAGTTGTTGTGAATTTGAAATTGGGCCTCTTTTGAGTTTAAAATTGGGTCTTATACGATATACAATTTTTTTTTGGTATTACAAAAGATACCTAGGGGTACCTAGGGATACTAAAATATGGAGGCCCTTAAAATTCTTTTTTTTTGGGGGTCTAAATCAGCCGCAACACTTGTTGTAGCTCAAGTCCATCTCTTTATAGACGCAACCATTTTAACGAGAACAAATAGAGAGACTAAAAAAAAGCAGATTTTTGCCTCTTACCATATCTTGGAAAGTGAGAGATGCCTTAAAAGTCCGAAAGACTTTTGTTGTGAGGCCAAGCATGAAGGTGTTCAAATAGGCATTTAGTTTACTGGTAATCAATGTTCAAATAGGCATTTAGTTTACTGGTAATCAATGCGTTGCATATGCAATTATCTGGAACTACCAATTCCCTTTGGTATCGAACCGAGTCTGTACCAAGGAAGTCAAATTGGGGAAAAAAAGAGAGAGAAAAAGAGTATTAATTTTAATTAATGAAGCCTTGTTATCTGATGAGACCAAAAAAAAAACTCATTATACCTTTAAGCTGTAACTATTACATTTTTAACCTTGAGCGTGCGGCAACCACCTGTAACAAGCTTATCCTTATCTTGCAATACGCCAAAAATTAATTAAGTCACTCGAGAGGAAAAAATACAACTGCTATTTATGCACAACAAACCTTTTTATTTCATGGCATGAGAGCCAGAGCCTTAATAAAAAAGGCAGCAAGCGGTGTTTGCCAATTTGTTCCTTCTGCACTTGCAATATCTCCAAGAATAGTTTATTTGATGCGGCCTATGCATTCTACAATAAAATAATAAGTTTTTTTTAGTTTTTGGTAACAAAGATATTTGTTAGAAAGAACTAGGTCAAAAGGGGCAAACCCCCCAAATACAATTATTCCAGCTCTGGCAATAAATTCTTCCAACGGGTTGCAGCCGAGCGCAAGGACGCCACGTACTGACAAGAGAACCATTACGAAAGAGATGATTTCGAGGAGTACAGACGCTAGGAGCAAGACATAGGTGATGCCGATAACAATCTTTGAAATCCCATGTTTGTCATGCAGATAGAATAAGACAAATGTTGTAATGATTGAAATTAACGATGTCGTACGTATTGTGTACCCAATAATTGGGCGTGTTACTGCAGCTTTGGTATGGAGATCCTCATGTATGAAGCTAAGCTCCATTTCGACTAACCTAACAACATCAAGGAAATATACTTTGAGAAAGAAGTCACGTGTGAACTTACACAGTCTAGGCCTGTAATTGACTCCTCCTACGATGAATCTCTTGAAGTTTTCATACAAGCAAAGAGCGAGTTGCAGCAATTCCTTGTCAGACAGGTCTATAGAACCAAAGTCATCATAATCGAAAGGCTTACCAAGCACACTTTGTACATCGGTGGGTAGATTTTCTTCTGCCTGCGAGAGGTCTGTGTTCTCCACTAGTGCGGCTATGGAGTCCCATCTCTCCGATCTACCCCGGAAAAAGGTGAGCGTATGCTCTGCATACTTTACTGTTCCTACAAGAAGCACCAGAAATGGAGCAGGAAAGAGCAAGTTGCTGGGTGTAGCTCGGGAAAAAACTAGCGTAGCCGTGATGACATTTGAGCCGAGCTCAACTAATTTCTTCAACCACATATCATTCTCGTCAAGGGAAAGAGAGGCAATATTACTAGGGCCACCAAGGTGGAGCAGAAGAAAGGTTGCCCAAAATGCCATAAGATCGCCACTGATTGCAGTAGGACAAGGACCACATGATCTGCTGCAATCTTGTTGGTTAGAGATGAGTCCGAGTGCAAATGGAGCAACCCAGTTCGCCAAAAAGTAAATTGCAGAGATGAGCATCACTAGCCATTTCTTGTTTGTGTGATTTTTGCGGGGTGCGAAAAACACTAAGACGAACTGAGCCGAAAAACTCAAGAGAACAAGAACCTTGATCTCCCATGTGTTCATAGTTGCTGAACTTTGGACCAAAGATTATACAATTTTGAATCTGTATCCCACACCCCCTAACGGTTTCGTTTCTCTTCTACCCCTGTTTGTAGATGGGCAAACTATATGCATAACAATTGATGTGTTGATGGAAAGTATAGGCCCGGTGACGTCTTGTCCTTTCCTCCATTTTCACTCTATCCACTGTCATTTTTTTTTCTTTTTCTTTTCCTTTTTCTTTCTTTAATTCTCCCCACTTTTTTCTGTTTTTATATTGTGAGTTTACACATTATGTTGTACAAGGGGGAGTCAGGATGGTAAAAAAGGGGGATTCGGACAGAAGCAAAGGCAATAAAAGGGAAGAGAGCAGTGCTCCAAAAATCTGTAACGGAATGCTGTCCTTTTATTCTTGCCAATTAACTTCAATTGTTGTATTTTATTTTAAAATTCTTTTCAATTTATTTACTCGGTTGTGTAAGTAATTTCTTTCATTTTGCTAAACTTATTTGTTTTTTGAGTATCAAAGATCGAAACTGTCTTTTGGGAAAAAAAAAAAAAAAAGAGTTTTTACAAACATGAAACTTATCTTTTTGGCAAAAATCCCCCAGGTACAAATTTCGAACAGTACACTAAACACTTTCTTTAGACCCAAAAATAAAAAAACCTAAACAACTTTTCTGTATTTCAGAAAACGAAAATACAAAAGTTTAAAATTAAAACTGAACCAAACAGGGCCAACTTACTCATATGAACTGTTCTCTTTTCTATTATTCAACTAACCATAAACCTTTAGTTTGGTTCATTATGGTTCTGACTTGAATTAATATAACAAAAGCCAATACGACAAACTATAGGGGAGGTCAAAAGCATGCATTAAAATAGGAAAAGTCAGCCTGTGTTCTTATATCTTGCATTATTTGTGTAGACATCTTTTCCAGCACAACCTTCATCTAGTTCTCATAAGGACAATACTTGTGAACCATAATACCGCATGCATTAAATTCGACCTCTTACAACTTAGTACTGATAGAGTCAAGACATCAAGAAGCCTTTGGTTTGTGGGTTTGACTGTCACTCGTGTCTTATCAATCACGTGTTGGGCTAGTCTAATGAGACTTTGTTTCGGTTATAAATTGATTGCGCTGGTCGGCGGTAGAATTTGTCTTGGATTTCTAGGTCCCCAACCGTTACAGTAACATTTTCAAAAGAAACTTGAATAATTTTTCAAGACTAGTATAAAGTGTGTGATTGCAAGCATACCCCACTTTTGGCTACCAGAATAAATGGGTGGCACAAACAAGCGAAAAAAATGTTATACTACATTATTGTAGCTACTCCTACCTTTTGCATTTTTAATGACAGCATCGTAACAGTAGATATAATGAACTGGAAAAAGCAGCAGTCTAATTACATTGCACAGCAGCTTCTTCATGCAATCTCCAGAATCTTTTCCTTCACATGGATTCCTAACAAAAAAAAACAAGTCACAACAAGATGAGTGACCCAAATTTAGTTCCATTTAAAGCCATGGCATATAAGAATAGGACCCTGCAAACAAATTGTTGATAAGGAGATACGTAGTAGACATGCTTTTACAAAATTCAGATTGGTTTTATGAAAGAAAAATAAATTTAAAAAATTTGAAAAGGTCAAAAATCACAATACCATGAGGACTTGTTTGTTTGACGCAACTAATGTGAAGGGATATATTAATCCTATAGAATTTATTACCAAATAATATTGTATATCTTACTATGTAATATCTCCTAGTTTAATAGTTGAAGCTCCCTATCTTGCAGAGTCAAAATTTATAACAACGAATTTCAGCGAGTGAACTAGATTCCAAGTTTGTGCTCCATTCTCCTATGCAGTTTGATTATGTATTCCTACCAGAAAAAGTTCGTTCTGGAGTCTGGAAACCATACAGCTTCCACTAGTAGGAAAGACCAATCATATGTCAAAATATATCACTACCTAATTTGTTAACTTTAACTCTCTATGTATCTATCGGGTTATAAGCATCTTAGAAAAAAAAAAGAAAACAATCTAAAATACCAAGTCACCAAACCTGGCGGATGTAAAGTCTATCAACATCTTTGATTTGGTTTCTTTGCATTTTAATGTTTTATGCAATTGGTTGATGAATTTCAGGTTCTTTTCCTTAATTACCGAACTTCACTAGATTATTATCCTCTGGATTTCTAAAGGGAATAATACTTTCAATACCTTCTGCACTTCGCGAAACAGAATTTGGTGGATTGGAACTGTCAGATATGTCGGCACAACACAGAGACAACTTAATAAAGCACTGCAGTGTTTGATATATACTACAGGAAAGATGACCTTGAGCGTAATACTAATCAACCTTGATAAGTGCTGTATACTGACCTTGGAAATCCTGGCCTCACAACAGGCAGATCACATTGCAGTTGATGAAATCCCATAGCGGTTTCGGAGGACATCAAGGGCTTTCTCAAATGAGTGTGAGAGCTCAGGAATGGATGTTTTGCATACTAAAAATAAAGAACGAGAACCAAGAAAATATATTAAAAGAATCCTAGGGTAATTAGCAATTTGTAGACAGATTTTTTTCCCCTTGTCATGTTTGATTCTCATTTGCAGTCTTAAGAGTCTCTAGGAACGACAAACATACCACGAGAGGCACTGGCCTGTGCTTCTGCCATGAACTCCAAATATGAAGCCTGGAAAAAGAACATCAGTTTACAGTGGTGAAATTGGCAATGGGGCTTATCAAGCAAATCAAACTTTCTTTTCTTTTTCCACTGTTTATTTCATAATGAGTATAAAGCACCTTCATTGCCTCTCTACTTTCAGTGATTCGTTCTGATATTTTCTTATACTCCTTCTCTGCTTCATCCACCACTTGCTGGCATGCTTGCGTCTGAATCTATTGTTGATACAGAGAACAAGAAAGAGATGACCATGACCACAAATCAGTTCATGAAGATCAAAGACACAATGTCATGCTTCCTACAGGTAATGCAAGCTTGCAGGATTTCACTAATTGAAACTTCTTACACATTTCCAAATGTTGTGCACTTCCTCTTGCTCGAAAGAGGACATAACAAAAGAAAGGAGTTAAAGGGGTATTGTTTAACCTCAAAATGAAACGAATGGAATTAAAGAGAGAGGTACCTAAAATAAAGGAACTAAACCATTTTGTCGTTGCTATTCATAAGTAAATGCAGAAAACAACTGACGAATCTGTAAATATTGCAGGATGAATAATGTCTTCCAATCAAGTACGACAGGTTAATTCCACAGTGATGTCACTGGGGGTTCTGATAAGAGGCATAACTTCATCTGAAGTGTAAAGATGCTGTCGAAATAAGTAACCACTGTGACCCATGACTGCCCTTTCTTTGGAGGAAAGTCAAAATGCTGAGGTGATTTCAGAGGATAGTTTTTGGTGTTTTTTAATGAAAGCGGTCTTTTTGTCCCTCCACACATCTGGTATTAGTTTTTGAGCAATGCTATGGTTACCATATTTTGGTACCATGTGAAGTAGAATGTGCCACGCTACATGACATAGAAAGCACATTCTACAAACACTTTGATGACACATCACATGGTAGTATGGTACCCAAAATCTGGTGTCCAAATGTGGTCGCCAAAATATTAGTGCTAATTTTTACCCAACTCTGACCAAGTTCCTATAGAATAAGGAGTAAATTGGTTATTTTTACATGGAACTATTAGTACATGATTCCTCAATGAGAATGAAGTTAACTAGCAGAATCCCATGCAAGACGGGCAGAAGTCCACTACCAAAATTCCATCAAATTCAGCATGTGACTACACCAGACCACGGGCATGGTAGGCCGTAACTAGCGTAGATCAAGTTATCCAGCATGACACAGATCTTAATATAATCTGCAGTCAACAATAATCTCGGCATTCCATTTCTCCACAAATGGCTTGGTGGATGTAAAGGCAGCACGTGAAGCATTGCTAATTTAACCACAAAAGACAATCTCCTTCTTCTGACTCAAGTGGTTACCAAATTTCAATTCTTAGCTATAGCAACTACTTAGTCATGGTTATTAGATGAATTCAAATAGTAACCAAACCGAGGTAGACTAATTCAGCTCATGATCATCATATGTAGTGCTAAAATCCCCGAGCTAACATGATTGCGAAGCAAACTCCAGGGCACAAAGTACTAACTTAGTAAACAAGCTCTGAGTTCCCTAGTGGTGCCAGTGCCCCCCTTGTGGTGTCATAAGCCAAACCATCGGCTGGAGCCTCTCTCTCTCTCTCTCTCTCTCTCGCTCTCTCTCTCTCTCTCTCTCTCTCTCTCTCTCTCTCTCTCTCTCTCTCTCTCTCTCTCTCTCTCTCTCTCTCTCTCTCTCTCTCTCAGAGTACTAACTCAGTAACTCGACATTACAACTACAAAGCGAAGCAATCAAATATCAGATGCAATGAGCAAACTACATGCATTTGCTTAATGTATCTAGAGATCATATATCACAAGGAAAGAGCAAATCGTTAAAAATCCTAACAATGGTGTCATATAACCATATTACAATGCAGAATTGGTTAGAAGAAATAAACAGAACACATCTACGACAGTATTTGTCACAAAACTCTAATATCTGAAACTAAACTTCAAAATATACCGCAAAATCCAGCCACAGAATCACACACGCAGCGGTCAGAGAAAAAACAAAACTCTATTCCACGCAGAGATTAGGCAAAAAAACCGAGCACGTGAAGACAGTTTATGTTTGCGTAAGAGGAGCATGAGAAAGATAGTGACAGTCTGTGACTAATCAGAGCAGATCACGTAGTTCCAAATTGCCTAACTAATCAGAGAAAACCAAGGCATAATTTCGAGAGAGAGACAGAAATCAGAACACATCATCTAGTGCTAGTATAGCCAAGCCAATCAGAGAGCACCGGGGAAAATTTTCAAGAGAGAGAAAGAGAGAGAGACCTTGAAGCGTTTGTGGAGACGGGAGTCAGAAGCCTCGAGATCCTTGATTATTTCAGAATGCGAGCGATCCAGCCGGCTCTTGATGGAGTCCAAGCGCGAAGACGCCATTTCCTTGAGATCCGCTATCGTACTCAGGCTTTTCATATTCACCGGCGATCCGACATCCTGGATGCGCGCAGAGCTCGATTCTACGTCGTTCTTCTTTCTCTTCTTCGAGGATGAGGCAACAGTGTTGAAGGCACCGAGATTTAACTCGAATTCAAATTGCTTCCTCGGTGACTCGCTCGGCGATCGGTTAGGGCTGGCCGTAGGCGGTGGAGAAACCAGAAAGTTCGCCGCTGAAGTCTTCCTCGTCGCTCTCTTCTTTCTTCATCTCTCTCTCTCTCTCTCTCTCTCTCTCTCTCTCTGATTTCAATTTGATTGAATCGGCCGGAAATGAAACGCACTTGAAGTTTATTGGTATTTATAGTGGCGCGAACGCGGAATTTTAAAATACTCTTGGAGGTGATACAGGCACATACCACCAGCCACACCCGCTTACCTGGCGGGCCACGTGGGACGGGTGGGCCAAGCCAATTGACTCAAAAAAAAGCCACTTGACTTAAAAAAAAAAAAAAAAAACAATTCACCACCAGCCCAGGCTTCGACGAGTACAATTTTGTTCCTCCTCCTTAAAAGAGAGTGAAATCCAAACAAAGTGAAAATGCAACAAGTAATGTTTATCTCTACAATACACTTTTTTATAAAGATGACGTCATTGTATGGCGGGATCCACACAGTTTCAACCAGTAGGAATGACGGTTTTGTCCACCTTTTAGGGAGGGTTACAAGACTAATAGGATAAGGAAACAGCAAAACAGCTCAAAAAGCAAATGTCAGCCCAATTCGAGACCCAAACCAACGATTGGTAAGAAATCAATCGAGTTAACCCCGCCTAAAAGGCATAAAACCCAACACCTGATGGGTCAAAAAATACCCAGATATACATTAAGCACCTAAAAGGCACCCAAGGCGCAATAACGACCAGATAAAATTGGTCAAGCCCAACATTTGAAACCCTAAACAGCCACCCACCAACAAGGCGCTACCGCAACCGTCGCCGCCCCGGCTGCACCACGGCCACCTGAAGAGAAACAAGTCGTTGCCACCACCATCGCCAGAACCCTGGGAACAAGCCCTTGTTGTTGTTCCAAGGACAGCCCGACTGCCCCTCTCCAAGCCACCAAAGAACCCTCCATACGTCGCCACTCCCACACACCAGCGCCACCACCACCCATGACGCCCCGCCGTCCGCCACTATCACGCCAGTCCGCCACTCTCTGTAGACAATATAACAAAATAAGGAACCACACTTGAAATTTCAAACTATAAAATTAAAAGCAAATGCTCTTTGAAATAGAAGGGGAGAAGATAACCTTTAATTCTTCGATCTCTTTATCCAAACTTTCCATTTCTTCAACTTCAGACTCCTTGACAGAACATCTATGATATAGAATTTTAGCAACCGAACAAAAAGATAACAAGATTAAATTTGCCACAACCAACACTGAAGCTCGCTAGAATATAAATCTAACACTTAGTAGAATTCTATAATTTACCACTTGGTTTGCTCTCTTGTAATCAAGAAGTTTTTAGTTTGTCGGTAGCATTGTCACCGTAAGTTTTCCCAATCCTATCAATAGACGCAACCATTTTAATGGGAACAAATAGAGAGACTGGAAAAAGCAGATTTTTGCCTCTTACCATATCTTGGAAAGTGATAGATGCCTTAAAAGTCCGAAAAAAAATTCCTGTGAGGCTTTTGCTGTGAGGCCAGGCATGAAGGTCTTCAAATAGGCATTCAGTTTACTGGTATTTAGATCGTCAAAAAGATTATCATCATTCATTTTGCTATGTCGTAACTCCTGAAATGCATTGCATGTGCGATGATCTTGAAGTCTTTACCAAGGAAGTCAAACTGGAAAAAAAAAAAAAAAAAGAGTTTCTATTAATTTCAATTAATGAAGCATTGCTATCTGATGAGACAAAAAAAAAATCATTAAACCTTTAAGTTGTTCCCACCTACAACTACTACATTTTTAACCTTGAGTGTGCAACAACCAACTGTAACAGGCTTATTGCTTGCGCCCTTGGATTGTATTCCAAAACTATTACCCCAAGCGTAGGGTTCAAGTCGACGGTAGCATGATACCGGAAGTCCGGGTCGAGTCCTCAGAGACCGAATGCGTTGCACGTGAGTGTTGATTCGCGAACGATGGATTTAGCCTTTAAGCGGCAAACTTAGCTTTATAGTTTGGGGGTGGGATTCACTTAACTTCGTGAATGACGCGAGATTAAAAAGACTAATTAAAACAAGGCAAGGTCAAAGGGTTCACAACACCCATGGCTTAGGCCGATTCGATCTCCTCTAAAATGACCGGCTCGGGGGCGTCGTTAAACAACCCCAAACGAAAGATTTGGTTTTTAAAATCATTCAACTAAAAATGGTGTTTATCAAAGATTAGGATTTTTGGTTTATTTGGCAAACGGCCGAATTGACATCGCCCTAAGCATGACACGTGCCAAGTAGATAAACTCTTGGCTACGTGTGATCAAAGAGATTAACAAACCCAGGCTTTGTTACATAAAATTAATCCTATCTCTTTGATTAACATGCAATGTTTGCATCATGGCGAGGAGAGTGAATCAACCTAAGTCACGGGGTGCTAATCACCCCATGACCAAGCCTATAACGACTACTCGATCATTACTACGAAAGACATGCCCAATTTTATAAAGGAAATAAAGAACATGACAAGTGACATTAAAAACTAATTTTTATTGAAGATTATAAGTCTACCTACAACTTTAATACTTGAGAGAATCACAAACAACTAATAAGAACAAGAGTTTTCAAAGGATTAAGCTAGAAAAACAAGAAAACAAATTTACCGATAAAAAGGAAATAAACTAGATTTATATAAAGGTCTCAACACGTACTACAACATTAAAGAAGATGATTTACCTTGAAACTAAGTGAAAGTGCTTCAAAAACTAGAGAGAAGGTAGAGCTTAAGCTAAGTTACAAACTAATGGAGGAAGAGAGAAAAGGTGGAAAAATAAGCTTAGGTAGTGATAACCCTAAAATTCTGAGGTTGGGGACCTTTTATAGGCCCCAAAAGTTGTCCAAAGTTATTACAAAAATGCCACAAGATATTTCCTGATCGGGCTCAAAAGTTGCAAAAAAATGCAGCTTCAACCGGTAGAGCAAAAAGTGTCTACCGGTTGAAAAACTTTCTGTTCACGTTCTACCGGTAGAGCAAAAAGTGTCTACCGGTTGAACAACCTTCTGTTCCCCTTCTACCTGTAGAGCAAAAAGTGTCTACCGGTTGAACATGTAAAAACTGAGATTTTTCTGTCTTGATCCCTTGACCTTCCGGCTTGTCATCATGACCTTTAGGCTTCCCGAGTCTTGTTCAAAACTTCATTCCTTGACTTTCGGGACTCGGTGGCGGGGTGCCATGTGGCCTCCGGTTCTCGGGCATCCGTTGGTTTAACAATGGCATCAAAACACACCTTATTTCTCCATTTTTACCTGAAACTACAAAAAGCAACCTTGCGCGAAATTAATAGTTTAAAGCAACATAATGCGCATGTGTGTGATCAAATTGAGCGAGATAAGCCCCATTATTAACACTTTTGGGGGCTTATCACTTATCCTTATCCTGCAATACGCCAAAAAATTAATTCACTCACTCAAGAGAAAAAAATACAACCACGATTTACGCACCACAAACCTTTTTATTTCCTGGCCTGAGAGCCAGAGTCTCAATAAGAAAGGTAGCAAGCGGTGTTTGCCGATTTGTTCCATCCGCAGTTGCAATATCCGCAAGAATAGTTGCTTTGATGCGGCCTATGCATCCCTATAGTAAAATAATGAGTTTTTTTAGTTTTTGGTAACTGAGATATTTGTTAAAAAGAACCAGGTGAAGAGAGAAAACCCCCCAAATAGCCTAGAAACTAAAATACTAGCTGTCATATTCCTCCAATAATATTCTAACGAGTTATCATACCTTCAGCTCCATTGCTTTATTATACTTGCACTTGTCACTTTCCCCTTTCAATTCATTGGAAATTTTGGAACTTCCAACGAGCTAGCCATATAACGGTACGGTCATGCTTTACTGTCCATGAACTGCAAAGATCACAAAATTATTACCAAGAGATCATCTTAAAAAGTCAAGTAGATTGTGGCAGGATTGAACAACCACCTTTCATTAGCAAGAGGAGAGTTTGGAATTGGAAGTGGGGCATCCCTCCCAATATTAAGAGTCGCGTCTCTAGTCCAAATTCGTTTTTTAACCTTTCCTATCTAAACAGAAAGATAAAAATTAGTCATAACATGGAAATTTCTTTCTTTAGTAGGAAAAAAAAAGAAAGAAAGAAATCTAGAATGTACATGTGGGTGCTCTCCACAGCCTCGGAAGAGTCCAGGT
Source organism: Vaccinium myrtillus (assembly GCA_016920895.1). Classification (NCBI taxonomy): domain Eukaryota; kingdom Viridiplantae; phylum Streptophyta; class Magnoliopsida; order Ericales; family Ericaceae; genus Vaccinium; species Vaccinium myrtillus. Next base: position 12,037,916 of record CM029281.1, on the reverse strand, counting down.
GGCTCTATTTTAAAGTTTCCAACCTGCAGTGACAAATTATTAAGTATTTTTACTTCTCATTATATGATGCACAAACCAAAAACCAAACACAGTACCTTCTTCTTGACATCAACAATACTCGCACACCCGTACTTTGCTTCTAAGCCCGTCTTATTGTGCATGTACAACTGCTCTCAGATTCCCATCGATACTAGCAAACAAAATCCTTAACTGAATGATTTTTAACGGTTTAACTTGCAGCTTTGCTCGTTTCCCTCCTCCTTCATTTTATGCTTACCATTCATATGTGGGGGGGAAATCACAGTCCTCCAAGTTCTGAATTATGTGTCCTTTCTCAAGAGTTCTTCTCCAATCTTTCATAAAATTCTCATTCAATTGTTGTTTTTTGTATAATCGGTATGTAACATCTTCATATACATAGTGGCCACATGCAAAGTAGATTTTGCATGTGGCCACTTTGTATGCGAAGATGTTACATAGCGATTATACGAAAAAATAACAAACAATTCAGTGAGAATTTTATGAAAGATTGGAGAAGAACCCTTGGCACAAGACACGTAATTCAGAACTTTGAGGACTGTGATTTTTCCCCCATATATGAATGGCATCAGCAAAAAATGAAGGAGAAGAGGAAAACGAGCAAAGCTGTAAGTCAAACTGCCAAAAATATTCAGTTAATGATTTTGTTTGCTAGTATCGATGAGAATCTGAGAGCCATTGTACATGCAGGATAAGGCGGACTTAGAAGAGAAGTATGGGTGAGCGACTATCAATGGTGTCAAGCAGAAGGTTAGCCCTGCATTTGGTTCTTTGGTTTGTGCATCATTTATAATATTTGGGATTGGTGAGAAGTAAAAATACTTGATAATTAATAATTTGTCACTGTTGGTAGGAAACTTTAAAATAGAGCCACCTGGGCTCTTCTGAGGCCATGGAGATAGGTTCTAGATTTCTTTCTTCTTTTCTTTTCTTTTTTTCCATGTTATGACTACTTTTTATCTTTCTATTTAGATTGGAAAGGTTAAAAAACGAATTTGGCCTAGAGACGTGACTCTTAATATTGGGCGGGATGCCCCACTTCCAATTCCAAACTCTCCTCTTGCTGATGAAAGGTGGTTGTTCAATCTTGCCACAATCTACTTGACTTTTTAAGATGATCTCTTTGTAACAATTTTTTAATCTTTGTAGTTCATGGCCAGTAAAGCATGAGCGTACCATATATATGGCTAGCCGGTTGGAAGTTCCAAAATTTCCAACGAGAACAAATATGTCACACTGGGGGCAGGGACTAAATTGAAAGCGGAAAGTGACAAGCGCAAGTATAATAAAGCAAGGGAGCTAAAGGTATGATAACTCGTTAGAATATTATTGTAGGAATATAACAGCTAGTATTTTTAGTTCCTAGGCTATTTCTTTGTATAGATGAAATGATTGTATTTGGGGAGGTTTTTCCTCTTGACCTGGTTCTTTCTAATAAATATCTCAGTTACCAAAAACTAAAAAAACTCGTTATTTTACTATAGAGATGATAGGCCACATCCAACTATTCTTGCGGACATTGCCAAAACTATTTCCTGCAGAGATAGATGCGTACAAGTCAGTGTAATTCCCATTGCGGTCCAATACTGCAGTGATAGGCACTGATCATGTGTTTCTTGTAATGCCATTATATACAAGTATAACCCGAGCAATGAAACTGGCCATTCCCTATTGGAAAGATTGTTCCATAAAACCCTTATGGCAACTACATGTACCATATTATATTTTTATAACTGACAATTACACAAATAAAATAGCCTCCAAGATCAAATACAAATATTCCGTCTTATTTCGTGACAGGTAGGTTGTGGACGCAAATGTGGTCATTGATAAAGTGGAAATGGGTCAATCTATATCCTTCGCCATCGATGGGTCTTCCATTAAAAATTCTTTAATAAACATATAGTTGGAATGCAATATTGTGTACGGGTGGTTTTCTAATAACACCCTGAGCAACTCGTTGCCATTTTATCAAACCCATTTCACATCTACTATGTGAAAAACTGGGACAAAAATGTCCAAAAAAAAGATGTTACAAGCCACAAACTAATCTCCAGTGACGTAGAGTCGACACGAATGTGTCTCCAATTCTAACAACGTGATACGATGTCCATACAGGATACAACTACATTTTCTTGTCTGAGCAATAAAAAATCTATAGACAGACATGAAGAGGATCTGCCACATATGTACAAAAGAAGCAAGTAACAACAATAGTATGCAATATAAGCGATCCTGGATGTCTTTAAGAAAATCAAATGCAATGAACAAAGAATCACGAGAGAGAGAGAGAGAGAGAGAGAGAGAGAGAGAGAGAGAGAGAGAGAGAGAGAGAGAGAGAGAGAGAGTTATATGTATAGATACAGGCAGCATTCCAGGTAACATAGGATGCAACATTAGACAATTCAACATATAATGGGAGACTGCCGGATCCTCGATAGAGGAAGATAACCGCAACGAGGAATGGGAATAGGAGGGAACAGGGAGATCATGATATGGGGGACATGAAAGGTTAATTTTCAATTTCATCAAGGCATCTAGTGAATCCATGGCATCTAACCACACAAAAAAGAATGTGAATAGTGCCTTCCAATCTTTCAATACGGTTTAGTTACGGATGGATCTTCCAATCATCTAGCTTCAACATTGCGATTTAGTTTATTGGGGAAAAAATTGTTGTGTAAACTAGTATTCCCGATGGATCCATTAAAACGATTAAACATATGCACAACATGAGTGTTAGGAACACATGAATATACTACTCTCTCCGTCCCGAAATGTTTGACACTTCATGCTTTTTGTTGACCATATAATTTGTCCACTTTGAAAAGTCAAAAGCAAAATATGGTAAACTTCCCATTTTACCCTTTTTTTAGCACAAAATTTGAAATTCATATCTTCAACTACTAGTCAAAGTACACGAGAAGGGTAAGATTGGACACTTGGTGTTTGCACAATAGAATAATATTTCCTTCTTAAAAGTTAGAACTCCCAAAAAGTGTCACATTTCGGGACAGAGGGAGTAATATAAGCTAAAAAACCTTGCCACCCATATTTGCCCGCCTCAGTTTTCACTCCCGTGAATCTGGACAGTATAATAACGATAGTGTAGATTGGATGCCAATCTAACCTGTGCCAAGATCTAGTGAATGTCTTCATGCTATTATGGGTCAAGTTTTCGCCATTGAAGCGGTGGCTCCCTTAAAATGATAGGGATTGCTGGGATATGGAAATTCTTTCTATGTGCAATTGGAAAATGGACACTTGTACCATGTAGAGTTTTGGCACAAGTGTTCCATTCCTGTATCCAAACATATCCAGAAAAAAAGTAAATTTGGCATTTAAAAAACAATAATAAAATCTACACATTCATAAACCAACAATGACAAAGGTGTAAGAACCACAGCATGATTTTCCTAGAATGGCAAACATAAGATAAATAGAGATTGTGTTGACCTGCGACGTAAATGTATGTAAGCAGGGACATCTCTCAATCAAGGAAGCCCAACCGCATTGCATCCAGGTCGTCCCTTGGAATGTTAAGTTATTCAAATCAGTTTGTTCAAGAAGAAGAGGGGGTGCAGATGGGAATTGAAAGAGAAAGTTTGTGATAAGCCACATAATAATTCTAAAAACAAGCACGTCAACAGAAAGAGACAAGTGCATACTAACCGTTGCTACACAAATGTCCAATGTAAGGCTCTCTAGCTGAGAGAAAGAGCTTGAAATTGTGGGAAAAGCAATCAAAACCCCTCCAAAGTGTTCAAGAGTCAGACCAAACAACAACGGAGCATGCCTAAGCCTAACAAGAACTCAAGTCATTCTTCTTGTACAGATAAAGTAGGCAAGGTAGTGGGCATAAATATCAATACTGTAAACAAACGCGCGATTTTATCTCTAAGAAGTTCAAGCAAAGAGAAGGAACAGAAACATTAGTCCAAACTTGGTGAATCTGACACACTCAACCAAAGGATAGCAAGTGTTCAACAAGCTCCCCAGTTACATCAACAAATGTCAAATAGAGTTGCATTTGGACTTAATACAGGATAGACTGTAAGGGCTTTTGATTAGAGAAAAAAAATTATTGGGGAAAAAATAATTCTTAGCCTTAGACCGAGGAGGAACTGGACAAGTAGGAGATAGGTTCACTTCAAGTCTTTGAATAGACTTTTGATGGAAAAATTGAACCACTTATTAATAGGACGACAAAAGGTTTTGTAATTTGAACTCGTTTACAACGGGACCCTGATGCAACTTTAAAGCACGATTCACCCAACGAATTTAGCCCTAGCGACCAGCAGAGTCGGCCTTGACTTTTTGAAGGCGGCCTTTTTCAAAATCTTAATGAGCAAAATGTAAATAGGTAAATTACACTTCCAAAGACAAACACTAGTATTCATCAATAAAAAAGAGACTTACAGAGAGAAAGAGTTTTTCATTAGTGAACTTGAGAGTACAAAGCTTTCAAGCTGGTTAAGGAAAATGAACCTCTCACCTATTTATACACACCAAGGGAGAAGTCTAGAACATTGTGTAGAATCTTCTCAACTAATCTTCTCTAGAATTCTCTACCATCGTCTGTAGAAGTCTAAAATTATGTACAATATTCTAAATAATTCTATACAAGTCTTCATATTTCTGTATGATTTTAGGGAACTTAAATCCTAAAAAAATAACCAAACATTCTAAGATTTCAAACTCGTCGCTTAAGTATGTTTCATGTTCCTCTTGGCCACTCTTGTGTTCTTTATTATCCAAATATGTTTCTTCTCTATTCCCAAATTCTCTTGTTCTTCATTTCCCGAAGCTTCATGTTCCTCTTCCACTAAGTCTTCAATCAAACTTGAAGTCTCTTTTTATGATTTACTCAAAATCTTATCGAGAGCACCCACTTGAGATTGGATTAGGGCGTCTACTTTTTGCTTCTTTTTTCTAGTTATTGTGAATTTGAAATTGGGTCTCTTTTGAATTTGAAATTGGGCCTTATATACGATATATATATATATATATATACACACACACACACACACACATATACAATAAGCTTCACATAAATGTCCCTTATGCAAGCCATCCATGTGCACCTTTTGTTTCAGCCGTTGGATCCAACGGCTTAGATTTTAAAACCCATCTCGCAGATCCCAAACCTGAGTCGGAACCCATCTCGTGGGTCAAAAATCAAATATGGGTCACCTTATTACATAACGGGTTACTTCTCCTCATTTTCCCAAATAAAAAACACAGAAGAATAACACGCTCACTGGAGAAGAAGGATGCAATATCCAGATTGATCAGTCCAAGGTCGGGGATCCGCGAGATGGGTTTTAAAATCTAAGTCGTTGGCTGAAACAAGAGGTGCACATGGATGGCTTGCATAAGGGACCCTTATGTGAAGCTTATTGTATGTATTTATATACATATATACACCAATGTTCTAGTCCACTACTCTTAAAGTCCACACCATCCACACCTTTCATTTCCCGGTCAAATTTTGATGATCGAAACCGTCCAATGTGTTTAAAACGTGTTTTTAAGTGTTTTTAAGGGTCCCTACGAGAAATCATCAACAAAAAAAAAAAAAAAAGACCGGGAAGGGCTTCATCCGAATAGTTTTCGATAAAACTGTACCACTGGAATGAAGCCCTTCGTTTTTTTTTTTTTTTTGATGATTTCTTGTAGGGACCCTTAAAAACACATTTTAAACACATTGGACGGTTCCGATCATCAAAATTTGATCGGGAAATGTCTCGTCCGGACAATCCTGAACCATAACTATCCCTGACTGGATAGTTATTGTACATACATATACGCCCACTTTCCAGTCCGGTATCCCGGACTAGAGTTTTTGGGTGTTTTGAAGCTTTTAAAATGTGTTTTTGAATGATCCGAACCGTCAAATGTTTTTAAGGGTCCCCGCGAGAAATCTTCAAAAAAAAAATACCGGGAAGATCTTGATCCGAGCAGTTTTTCACAAAACTGTACATTTTCAGTTTTATGAAAAACTGCTCGGATCAAACCCTTCCCGAAGCAGCCCGGTAAATAATCTCACTCTATTTGACAAACAAACAATTATCTTTATAGCTTAGCTCCATTTACATTTACATTTGTTTGTCGAACTAAATAAGCTATGATCTATGCATTTTTTGTCTTTCAGTTTTCTTGGGAATTAGTCTAATATTAAGATCTTTGGCACTAGCCCTGTGTAGTTCATGGTACTTGCAAATCTTGGTGACAGAGAAATACGTGCAATGGTTTTTACTGAGATTATTTCGCTCTAAACAAACCTCACAAATCCGCGTCCACAGCTTGGATTAGCTGGTATCAATTGCTTACAAATTCTCTTAGCATTATCTTCCTCTTTCATATATTTATTGCTAGGTGTCCCTTGGTGTTGGTTTGTGAAGGTTGTTGCTTCGCCTCATGATGATGAGGTTGTCATCTCGTTTCAATCCATTGACTTGTTTTGTGTATTGGCTCAAACCATGGCCTATTCTGCTTGCTTTGTTCTTTGCATGTGTTTTTTTTTCAAAGTGTTCGATTGAATCAATAGGGAAGGAGGGAAAGGGGTGTAGAAATCAGCTTCATATGGATTTGGAATTGAATCTCTATTTGCTTATTTTGGGTCACGTAAAAATGCCATTTTGTTCTTGCAATGGCTTTTGAATATGATTTCATTGTTGTAATCTTTCATTTGGATAGACATTTTCCCTTTGTAAAGATGAGAACAGTTGAAATCATGATTCATTTGGATATAAGTTTTGTTGTGATCACTAAGATTCTGGGTTCTATGGCCTATTTTGATTTTGTAGCAGCTGCTGTTGTTTTCCTTTTGCAAGTGTTCAAGGCTATCCCCTTGCTCTAAATCAGTAAAATAGCAACCATGGTTTTAAATCGACGGTGTCAGTTAGTGTAACGGTTGCGTTCACGAGTTACATATATCGGGAATACCGGTCAATTCGTAAAGGAAATCGGACACCGCACTCGTGAATTTTTTCCAAGCATTAGAAAATGCTCAAAATCCGTTCATGCACACGTTCAAACCTTAATTATAACTAACAGTGTTTTTAGAGGGTGTTGAAGCAAGTTTTGTAGGTACGATTGAACTAAATTTCGCGCTTTAAGGCAAAACTGTTGATACTTTCGTAGGAATGAATATTCGCTATCTAAAAGACTAGAAATTGTACTAGCATAGAAAGCTCATAAAAAAATGAAGCAAACAAATGCTAATATTTGTTGGCACATTGATGGAAACACCATCACACTAGCATGACACTACACAAAACATACTAGTAGTGAGTTCAAAAGCCAATATCATTTCAATAACGCTAATAGTGCCCGCAAGTTGTTGCTGCTCTCTTAACAGTGTCATGGAAGTATAACTGTGGAACTTGAATCTAAGAAATGTCAGGGAATTGGCATAGTTATATTATAACTAACTCGACTTCAGGAGGCAGTTCTTTTTTTAGCATTTTAGCATGCATTGACAACTGCAAACAGTATTCTGCTTGGAACCACCGTGGCACTCTTCCAGAACTACATTCAACAATAATCTTCTCAAGCGCCAAAGCATTCTCAACAAAGTACAATGCAAGCTCGAAATCAATATTGAAAAAAAATTCCACCACCTTCAGGCATTTGTGAAGACGTTCAGCAGGCCTGCGAACTTCATCTTTTTCTATCTTAAAACGTGACATCTGCAACAAGAAAATGCGTCATTACGTTATGCAATGTTATGCTTCCACAAAAAAAAAATAGAACCTTAGGAATCTATACCTAAAGAACCCTAGAAAATCGCATCTACGGGGAAGTAAAGGAATCCACATCAATAAGATAGAGGAATTCATTCCATTTCTTGAATCAGTAGCAGGATCATCTGTAGAATCCTTTAAATAGGCTCTACCAAAATGATAACTACACAAAAAGATAAGATATTGTAACAATACTAATAAATCACTAACATAGCAACCATGGTCTTAAATCACGGTGTCAGTTAGTTTAATGGTTGCGTTTGCGAGTTATATACATCGGGAATACCGGTCAATTCATAAAGGGAATAGGACACAGCAGTCGTTAATATTTTCCAAGCAATAGAAAATGCTCAAAATCCGTTCATGCACACGTTCGAACCTTAATTATGACTAACAGCGGTTTTAGAGAGTGTTGAAGCAAGTTTTGTAGGTACGACTGAGCTAAATGTCGATCTTTAAGGCAAAACTGTTGACACTTTCACAGGGAATGAGTATTTCGCTATCTAAAAGACTAGAAATTGTACTAGCATATAAAGTATAAAGCAAACAAATGCTAATATTTGTTGGTACATTGTTTCAAACACCATCACACATTCACACTAGCATAACACTACACATACAAACTAGTCGAGTCAAAAGCCAATATCATTTCAATAACGCTACTAGTGCCTGCTTATACATATTAGTAGTCCGTATGTTACACACCTACAGTAATAGAACTCTATATTCTAAACCCCAATTCACCGTACAATTCCCAACCCAGTTTAACAAATTCCCAGTCCACCAGAAAACCCAAATCCAACAACAAAAACCCTAAATCTGTATACCAAACCCACGATCAAGCAGCCTAGAAGCCAATCCGAAAGATCAAGAAACATTAAATAAAATTTCGGGAGAGTAAAAAATCAAACAGAAACCGCAAACGAGGTATTTGAAGCAAATAGAAGTCTATATCGGGTGTCTGAGAAAGGAAGAAAAAAGGGGAGAAAAATACTCCAAAACTATTTCCTGCAGAGATAGATGTGTACAGGTCAGTGTAATGCCCGTTGCGGTCCAATACTGCAGCGATACCCATTGATCATGTGTTTCTTGTAATGCCGTTATATACAAGTACAACCGAATCGAGCAATGAAACCGGTCATTCCCTAATTGAAAGACTGATCTTTAAAACCCTTATAGCAACTACAAGTAGTACCATATTATATTTTCATAATTGACAATTACACAAATAAAATCGCCTCCAAGATCACATACGAATGTTCCATCTTATTTCGCAACAGGTAGGCTGTGGACGCAAATGAGATGGTTATTGGTAAAGTGGAAATGGGTCAATCTATATCCATCGCCATTGATGGGTCATCCAATAAAAATTCTTAAATAAACATATATTTGGAATGCAATATAGTGTAACGGGTGATTTTCCAATAACACACTGCACAACTCGTTGCCATTTTATCAAACCCATTTCACATCTACTATGTGAAAAACTGGGACAAAAACGGCCACAAAAAGATGTTACAAGCCACAAACTGATCTCCAGTGACATAGAGTTGACACAAATGTGTCTCCAGTTCTAACATGAATGGTCCATTAAAACGCCTGCTCATGCTTCTCGGACCATTAAGAAACTTTTTCTTCTTAGGCCTTTGGTGCAGCCTTGGATTAAATATACTGTGGGTAATGGTGCTAATACCTTTTTTTGGTGGGATAATTTGCATCCGCTTGGCCCTCTTGTTCAGCTCTATGGGGAGCAGTTGGGCTATACTTTGAGAAGAGCTTCCAATATGAAAGTTGCTTCTGTTATTGAAGGTAATGGGTGGACTTGGGATGAGAGCAGGTCTGCTGTTTTGAGGGACATTATAGGGCGTACCCCTGGTAATTTCTTGCCCAATGTGGTGACTGAAGACTCTATTAAGTGGCTTCTATCCTCTGATGGTGTTTATTCTGTGTCTTCAGCTTGGAATGCTATAAGGTTTAGTGCCCCAGAAGTAGATTGGCATAAGGTCATATGGTTCAAACACCATGTTCCTAGATGGGCTATCATTCAGTGGTTGTGCAGTTTGGGGAGATTGGCTACCAAAGATAGGCTTTACAGTTGGGGAGTTGTTGGCTCTTCTACTTGTGTTTTGTGTGCTAATGATAGTGAGTCACATGGGCATCTCTTCTTCTCTTGCCCTTTCGCTTCCATTGTGTGGCACAAGTTACTGTTGCAGAATGGCATTTCTAGGCTTGGTATGCCTTTGGCTGATGAGTTTGCGTGGATTAGAGGTCATAGAAGTGGTTCTAGTCTTCATCATTTGCTTTTCAAGTTATCATGTGCAGCAGCTATCTACCACTTGTGGAAGGAGAGGAATCAGCGCATCTTTCAAAGTAAGTCTTTGGATGCTAATCAAATTACTCATGCTGTGATTGCCGATATTCGAGCTTATGTTAGCGCTTGGAGGCGTTTGAGGAAATCAAATGAGAATAGGTTGCTCTGTCTTGGTTGGAGTATCTCTTTCAAGGTCTTTGAAGCTACTTGAGGTCGGGTTTTTAACCTTTGTTTTTTTGTATTTTTCTTTTCCCTGTATTCTAGGATTGGGGAGGATGTGTTTTTTGTGGTTTTGATAGCCTATTTCCTGCTTTGTATGTTTCTGGGGTATGCCCCTTAGCTCCTGTTTTGGTTTGGTTTCAATGAAATTTTGCTTACCAAAAAGAAAAGAAAAAAAACGTGATATGATGTCCATACAAGATACAACTACATTTTCTTGTCTCAGCAATAAAAAATCTATAGATAAGGCATGAAGAGGATGTGCCACCTATGTACAAAAGAAGGCAAGTAACAACAATAGTATGCAATATAAGCGATCGTGGGTATCTTCAAACAAATCCAATGCAATGAACAAAGAATCCAGAGGGAGCAGAGTTACATGTATAGATACAGGCCGCATTCCAGGTAACATAGGATGCAACATTAGACAATTCAACAAGGAATGGAAAGAAGAGGGAAGAGGAGATCATGATATGGACATGAAAGGTTAATTTTCAATTTCATCAAGGTATCTAGTGAATCCATGGCATCAAACCACACAAAAAAGAATGTGAATAGTGCCTTAGAATCTTTCAATACGGTTTAGTTACGGATGGATCTTCCAATCATCTAGCTTCAACAATGCAATTTAGTTTATTGGGAGAAAAAAAAATTTGTTGTGTAAACTATTATTCTCGACGGATCCATTGAACAAATACACAACATGAGTGTTAGGAACACATGCATATACTACTCCCTCCATCCCGAAATGTTTGACACTTCCCTGCTTTTGTTGTCCCTTATAATTTGTCCACTTTGAAAAGTCAAAAGCAAAATATGGTAAACTTCCCATTTTACCCTTTTTTAGCACTAAATTTGAAATTCAAATCTTCAACTACCAGCCAAAGTAAATTAAAAGGGTAAGATTGGACACTTGGTGTTTGCACAATAGAATAATATTGCCTCCTTAAAAGTTAGACTCCAAAAGTGTCTAACATTTTGGGACGGAGGGAGTAATATACAGCTAAAAACCTTGCCACCCATATTTGCCCACCTCAGTTTTCACTCCCGTGAATCCGGACAGTATAATAACAAAAGTGTAGATTGGATACCAATCTAACCTTTGCCAAGATCTAGTGAATGTCTTCATGCTATTATTGGTCAAGTTTTCGCCATTGAAGCGGTGGCTCCCTTAAAATGATAGGGATTGCTGGGATATGGAAATTCTTTCTATGTGCAATTGGAAAATGGACACTTGTACCATGTAGAGTTTCGGCACAAGTGTTCCACTTCTGTATCCAAAAAAATCCAAAACAAGGTAAATTTTGGCATTTAAAAAATAGTACGGTAATAAAATCTACACATTCATAAAACAATAAAGATAAAGGTGTAAGAACGACAGCACGATTTCCTAGAAAGGCAAACATGAGATAAATAGAGACTGTGTTGACCTGCGACGTAAACGTATGTAAGCAGGGACATCTCTCAATCAAGGAAGCCCAACCAAGAAGACTGCATCCCGACCCGGAAATCCCTTGGAATGTTAAGTTCTTCAAATTAGTTAGTTCAGGAAGAGGTGGGGGTGCAGACTGAAAGAGAAAGTTCGTGATAAGCCACGTAATAATTCCAGAAACAAGCACGTCAACAAAAAGAGACAAGTGCATACTAACCTTTGCTACAAAAATGTCCAATGTAAGGCTCTCTAGCTGAGAGAAATAACTTGAAATTGCAGGAAAAGCAGTCAAAACCCCTCCACGATGTTCAAGAGTCAGACATATCAACGACGGAGCATGCCTAAGCCTAACAAGAACTTGGGTCATTCTTCCTAGACAGACAAAGGAGGTAAGGTAGGGGGCATAAATATCAATACTCTGTAAACAAACACACGATTTTATCTCTAAGAATTTCAAGCAAAGAGAAGGACCAGAAACATTAAGATTGACCAAACTTGCTGAATCCGACACACTCAACCGAAGGAGAAGTGGACAGTTGGATAGCAAGTGTTCAACAAGCTCCCCAGCTACATCAACAAATCTCAAAGAGAGTTGCGTTAGTCACTTGATACAGGATAGGCCGTGAGGGCTTTTGATGAGATCAAAAGATTTATTGGGGAAAAAATAATGCTTAGCCTTAGACCGAGGAGGAACCGGACGAGTAGGAGATAGGTTCACTTCAAGTCTTTGAACAGACTTCCGGATGGCAAAATTGAACCATTTATCAATATGACGACAAAAGGTTTTGCGAGTAAAAAAGAAGTGAAGTTTGAACTCATTTACAACGGGGCCCTGATGCAACCGTAAAGCACGATTCACCCAACCTACTAATTTAGCCCTAGCGACGGGCATTGATTCTGCTATTTTAATGGGCTCCTTCAGCATCTTTGGAAACTCAAAGTTGAGAACTGTAAGATGAGTCCATAAAGATTTCCATCTCTTGGAGAGGACACATGTACTTGCTGCTTCCACATAGCTCAAAAGAGACAGAATGGCTACAAGAATGTCATCCGGCAGTTGACTAATCACATCTTCTTCCTCCACGATTGTCCTCCTCCTCTGTAAGAAAAATAATCATCATCCCAACAGTCGGAAAAGCAAATAGTCCTCCCGATCGAGAAAAAAAAAAAGCAAATAGTCCTCCTACTTCCTACTTATAAAGATGTTTTAGCATCATCATAGTATAGTAATTTCTTTCATTCCTAGAGCAAGATCTAATAATATATTATCCAATCTAAAACTGAGAAATTGCATGCGTGAGTGAATACCCTTTACCTTTTGTGCTTTTTCGCGTATAGAGGTGGATCGGGTACGTGCCATCTGATACGACAGTAATGCCTCCTGCCTTATCGCTGGGGTACTACTGGATAATTGGCAAGGGGGCTCTGGGTGAGGAGAGCACCGAAGGAGTGAAAATGGCGGGAATGAATTAGGGTTAGTAAGTGAAAATGGCGGGAATTAGGATTAGTACTAATAAGGAGGGGTATAAATAAACAAAAAGTCGATCCAGACCTTGAGGAGACCAGATCAGCATGCACAGATGCATGACATGGCAAAAAAGTGGGGAAAAAAGACCCTTATTTCATTCTCCCCAATCGACACTCTCTCTCTTCACCTATTGGGATTGTAGTTGAAATTAGGGAGGGTCTGTGAAATCAACCCCGTAGAAGATGGCGGCGACGTGTGGAGGAGAGCAACATCTCGGGATGTACCAAAGGCGGCGGCGCGGCGAAGGGGTTGTAGGTGGTGGTTTGTGACGGCGTCGGTAGTCTGACGATCCAGAATACAGGCCGGGGCATCTGGTCAAAATTTAGTTCCAAATTTGAAATAGAATGTGGCGTCCCTTTACCCTATTTGCCACGTAAAATATAGCGTGGACCCCTCTTTGAAGGGGACTAGCTAGTAATTTTGTTTTTTATCAATTGTACTACGATGACAATTGGCCTTCAAAAATCACTACAAAAACAAAATTAACATAACAATTAAAAATATATAAAAAAAAAAAAAAAACTCCATTCTCATACAAATCTATAAAAAAAAAAAAAAAAAAAAAAAGATTATACATCAACCTAATTCATTAAGAACCTATTAATTACCTCGAATTGATAAAAAAAACGCAAAGGTATTAAGAATTGGACCCAATACAAATCACTGTGCTAATAAGCCCAAGTATGCTTGTTTGAATTGAATAAAGAGGAGCACAAACACTAATTACAAGCCCAAATTAATTAATCCAGAGCTCATTCTAGACATGGTTTATAAAGTATTTTCTAGCCCTCTATAACTACTATTTACAAAAATTATAACGTCCCAAATTCTCTTAACTTAAAAAGTTTTAAAGATCTAAGTCTCAAAACGTAGTTTACTACAATGAAAATTTGGAGTTTTGGATTGATCAATTACACATATCCAATTGAGCTGATTTTTTGCAAGGCCTTAGGAAAAATTATTTTGAAATTATTCAACGGTTATGATTATTCGTGTGGGACCTAATAGTAGGCCCCAAAACCATTGTACATTTTATGTGCAAAAACCTTATGTACCCGTAGTCCCTAGGGGTGCAAATGAGCTGAGCCGAGCCGAGCCGAGCTTTGTAGTGTTCGAAATCGGCTCATTAAGTAAACAAGCCAAAAAATCGAGCTCGAGCTTAGCTCGGTCATAAACGAGACTTAACGAGCCTCCTTAAACAAGCCGAGCATATGCAATCGAACCGAACTTTTGCGAGCCGAGCTTTAACGAGTTTTTTTTTTTTAAAATTTGTATGAGAATGGAGTTTTTTTATAATTTTAATTGTTATGTTAATTTTGTTTTGGTTTGTGTAGTGATTTTTGAAGGCCAATTGTCATCGTAGTACATCTTATTTCCATTCTCAAAAGAAACCTTGTTACTTTAGTACTGGATGCTTCATTGTCTTGTAGTATTTCCAGGCGGACCATGTTGCTTCACTCCTTGTGGATATCTTTATGGTTCTCTTAATTCGCTGGGGTGTAAATTACCATAAATATCAACTAGATGATGGTGTACATGAAGTACCCATATGTTTATTATTCTTGGGTCAAACCTTGGACGATTGCGAAATATTAGAATGACTCCAGAAAGGATTAGTAAACGAGGAACAAAGAGTAGCTAGAAACTAGAAGGGACATTTACCATCAGGTCACCCTTTGATCCCATAATTACCATCAGGTCAAGTCTAACTCTGAAAAATTTCCATCAACTCCCCAACCCGTATAAAAATGCATAAATCATAGGGTACCCTATGAAAGTGCCTAAAATCCTCGGGTACCCTATGAAAGTGCCTAAACCACTAAACCTTATAATAGGAAAGTGCACCATAAACCTAAACTCTACGGTACCTTACGACTAGGGTACCCTTATGACTAGGGTACCCTATGACTAGGATACCCTTATGACTAGAGTACCCTACGACTAGGATACCCTATGAAAGTGCCTAAAATCCTAGGGTACCCTACGACTAGGGTACCCTATGAAAGTGCCTAAAATCCTAGGGTACTCTACGACTAGGGGTACCCTACGACTAGGGTACCCTATGAAAGTGCCTAAAATCCTAGGGTATCCTACAACTAGGGTACCCCATGAAAGTGCCTAAAATCCTAGGGTACTCTATGAAAGGGCCTAAACCACTAAAACCCTATAATAGGAAAGTGCACCCTAAACCTAAACTCTAGGGTACCCCTATGACTAGGGTACCCTACGACTAGGGTACCCTATGAAAGTGCCTAAAATCCTAGGGTACTCTATGAAAGTGTCTAAACCACTAAAACCCTATAATAGGAAAGTGCACCCTAAACCTAAACTCCAAAAAAGAGTGGCTTACCTTATTGGTAATTAGACATCTCTTTTCTAGACCTAGAGGTAATAATCCCAAACTAGAAAGTATACTCATTGCTTTGAATCAACATCTTCAAGTTTATTTCCAAAGGAAATCTGTTTCTGGGTTGATTTGGTTTGATGCTAAAATGGATTTTGATTTACTGTTATAAAGGCACATGAATTGTGCTTGAGTAAGCTTTAGGGATTATTACTTTCATAGGGTACCCTAGTCGTAGGGTACCCTAGAGTTTAGGTTTATGGTGCACTTTCATATTATAGGGTTTAGTAGTTTACGCACTTTCATAGGGTACCCTAGGATTTTAGGCACTTTCGTAGGGTACCCTAGTCGTAGGGTACCCTAGAGTTTAGGTTTATGATGCACTTTCCTATTATAGGGTTTAGTGGTTTAGGCACTTTCATAGGGTACCCTTGAATTTTAGGCACTTTCATAGGTGATTTAAATACTGGGATTGGTGATTTCTAGTCTTTTTTTTTTATGCAATGAAGATATGAAGTTTGAATCATTACTGTAAAGTTTTTATTGTTACTCAGATTTCATCTACGTTGCTCGAAATTATGTTTGAAATTTAGATACGGTAATCTCTAGTAAAAGACGGCTTATACTATTTTGCATATATACTTGAGAAAGATCGAAGATTGATCGAGCAACATGTGGTCACATTGATATCTTGATATCAGGGACAGTTTTGTTGTTTCATGGGTTGCAATAATTTAGTTGTTCTTTTTGGATTCGCTTTGGTCATGATGTTGGTGACTTTTTTATTTATTGAGCAGAGTTTATTCGAAAAATCTATGCGTACTGATTGTTTTTTGCACAGAAAATGTACAACGCCTTTTGGGGCCTACTTTTGGGTCTCACACAAATAATTCAAACCATTAAATAATTTCAAAATAATTTTTCCTAGGGCCCTTGCAAAAAATCAACTCAATTGGATATGTGTAACTAGTCGATCCCAAAACTCCAAGTTTTCATTTATACAGTTATGAATGAAAACTTGGAGTTTTGGATCGACCAGTTACACATATCCGATTGAGCTGATTTTTTGCAAGGCCCTAGGAAAAATTATTTTAAAATTATTTAACGGTTCGGATTATTTGTGTGAGACCCAAAAGTGGGCCCCAAAAACCGTTGTACATTTTCTGTGCAAAAAAATTTGTACCCGTAGTGCCCTCCGAGTTTATTGCGTCGTCTTTTTTGTTTTTTCAATGGTCTTGATTCTAGCACCGTCATGGGCTACCGGTTATGGCTATGATTCTGTTCTATTTTCAACATTAAAGCCAGTGGCAGCTCCAGAAATTCCCACGAGGGTGTTCAAAAATTCTACTGCGGTCCTGTTTTTCAAAGTACAAAACCATCTATTGTAAAAGCATCACCTCGCACTTGCATACCGAAATTTTGAGGGTTGATGATTAAAAGATTTCGAGGGTTCCTCCGGGATTTACCTAGTCTTCGACTTTGGCATGTTCACCACTAGTGTTTTCTTGATTCTCTCCATTTTATTTTTATATTTACAGAGATAACAGCCCAGAGAATAGAGAAAGACCTCGATTCAAGTTCTAGATCCGTCCCCTACCCCTTTTTCTTTTCGATAAATTATAGATCTTTTTTTTTCTTTTTGATTAGTTACATGTCAGTCCCTAGATTGTGGGTTGGGCTAAGTTTGGACCGAGATTTGAATGCGTTGGGCAAAAAAAAAAATTTATGGGATGGGTTATAATGTATCCGTCATTGGGATTGACTGTTCAAACATTTTGCGTAGGGTGTTCAAACATTTTGGTTAGGGTGTTCAAAATGACAAAGGCACTGTTCGTTTCCCAGTTTAGTTTAGTTTTTGTTTTGATGACATCATCATTTCCCTCATTTCTCTCTCTATCTCTCTCCACTCATTACACCTTATGACATCATCAAAACTAAACTAAACTATCTAACCAAATACATCCAAAAAAAATTTAAAAAATTTACATGTATTTCTAAAAAAAAAAATTCAGAGGAAAAATACAAAATGCCCCCCATACTTTGCACTCAATTACATATCGCATCCCAAACTTCGACTTATTTCAATTTACTTCCCAAACTTAAACTCCGTTATTCAAAACGACTCCTTCCGTCCCAATCCGTTACCTCACTAACGAAAAATGATGAGGTGGCGGTAAATGGAGAGTAAAAACCGTTAGTGGGGACACAAATGCCCCAAAACGACGTAGTTTTGAGGCGGCCCAAAGAAAAAAAAACTAAAATCAGTCTCTCTCTCTCTCTCTCTCTCCGGAAATGTCGTGTTGTTGGGATTGCACCGAAGCCATGTAAATGGAAGTCTTGCTAAAATTGCTTCATAAAACTCCTAAATCATGGTTCAGATCGTAACCATACAAATCCTCCTTTGTTGCATCAATCACAGAGCCATCAATCAAACGCCACAAGATCTTGTGATGCCAAGTAAAAATAGCAGAGTTCCCTCCCCATGTCGAAGTCTCCTCTCCGGAACGTAAAAAATTCCCACCAGCACATTAACACTATTTTGCCAAAACTTGGTGTTTACCATTGCATGAAGGCCATGAACTACCACCACCCATTACCCTTACAGTTACTCGCCACCATTGTCCGGACCACCGCCAATCTCCACTACGCTATATCCACTGCCACCGGCACTACCGAACACACCCACCACTGCAAGCCCCCAAATTTCAGAGTCCAATCTGAAAAAAAAACCCCAACCCCAATCCGAAATTTCAAGCCAAAATCAAAGGTGTGAGGAATCTTACATGTCACAGAAAACCCATTGTCGCCCTGGCCCGCTACCGCTATCACCAATCACCTACCGCCGCCTCTGTCCACCATTGTCGTCACCAATCAGCCACCAAACAGGGAGAAGAGGTTTCTAAAGTCCCCCAATTTCCTGAAACCTAGGTCATGCATGAAAGTTGGACCAAGAGAGAGAGTTGAACCGTGAGGGAGGGAGAGAGAGAGTTGAACCGTGACGGAGAGAGATAAGGATTTGGAGAGAGAATGGAGAGGGGAGAGGAAATCAATGAAAGAGAGAGGAGGGGGGGTTCTCCAGTCGGTGAGAGGAGAGAGAAGAGAGTTTGAGTCTGATTTTAGTTTTTTTTTTCCAGTTTTTTTTTCTTTAGGCCACCCCAAAACTACGTCGTTTTGGGGCATTTGTGCCCCCACTAACGGTTTTTACTCTCCGTTAACCGCCACCTCATCATTTTCCGTTAGTGAGGTACCGGATTGGGACGGAAGGAGTCGTTTTGAATAACAGAGTTTAAGTTTGGAAGGTAAATTGAAATAAGTCGAAGTTTGGGATGCGATATGTAATTGAGTGCAAAGTATGGGGGGAATTTTGTATTTTTCCCAAAATTCAGGGTATTCGGGTGACCACCCTCGGCTCCCCTTGGAGCCGCATCTGATTAAAGCTACTATAAAAATCATTGACAGAATAGGTGTAGACACCCCAATTTAAAAATCCATGGACATCTTTAATTCCCCAATGATGAAGTGAATTGAAAAATCCTTGGAAGCTTGAACAATGCTCTCTCTCTTTCAAAAACCCGAAGGAAAACCTCTTCAAAATAAACCCTATCCTACACCATCTTTTAGTACATTAAAAACCCTCTTTATCGATATATAATATGGTCATTCGTTTTGAAATAAGGGAGATGTTGTACGGCAGTCCAAAATTTCCGCTGTAACGCCCCGATTTTCGGAAGCATTAATTAAGACAACTAATTAGGATTAATTTAATAAAAAGAATTTCCATCAGAGTACATGTTGGAAAACGTGAAGTGCAACCCATTACAAAATACTTAGTACGGTTTGAAAAATTAATATTACAGATCCAACATTAAAAATAAAGGGGTGGGTTCTACAGATTAAGGTTCAACTCTGGATTCCACGGCTCCTCCTCAGCCTGGTCTGTCGAAAAACCCTCGGCTCCGAAATAACCGTCTCCTTCAACACCAACAGTACCTGCTTGATCACAGTCTGACATAATACGTCCGAGTCGCGAAACAACATCATAGTATTATACCAGGGTCACACGAAGTGTAACACCGTGAGCAATAAATCACTCAATAACTACTCTAACCCTCCCAACCCTTGCTTAACATACAAGTACAACATATATGATTGAAAAACATTAATTAAAGGAATAAGCAGGAAATAAATCGTAAAGCATAAATTAAACACATAGCTGATTTCATTACTAGTCATTAACTTACATATTCATCTAAGTTCTCAACCTAGAGAACTTTCCTCCCGGTTAACCACTAAGGACTATGACCAAACTGTGATTTACTCCCCCTTGCTTGCCCTTCACTCGGGGACCCCGACGGAAGGTATAAATTACGTACTTAATCCAGCCGTCAGCCACCTCGCAAGGATGAATTTCCCAGGGACGAAACTGTACCACTGGGCTACGTATGGCAACTGCTAGGTCCTGTAGGTATATAGCCGAAACTGGTCTATAATACTTCCACCCTTATAACGCCTCAGAATTCAAATGAAGCAAATCACAGAGTGCCACATCCTAGGGTTTCGAAATCATGGCAGACTGCCAAATAATCCTCCGAAACAATCACTTGGCGGAACTGCCATTCAACAACAATTTCGGGGTAACTCCCCATCAATCAATTCCAATTCACTTTTCCATTAACCTCATCGTCTATGTGATATCCGCGTACGATCACCCAACCCGGGAACCTAGTTGTCCATTCTAACATTCAACACATTTATGGAAAGTGCACTTAACAGTAGAAGCAAAGCGATAACGATATCACAAGGGTCACAACCAAATATCTCGATTCACAAGTTCACGAAATTCAAGTAATCGAAAACCAGGGGTCTAAACGTAATAAATTCAAACTACAGGGGCCAAAACGTAATTTACTAAACTATTGGGGTCAAAACGTAATTTAAAGAAAGTAAGGGTCACCAATGTCATTTTAAGTAAGTACAAGGGTGTCCAACATAATTTCACGACTCTAGGGTCCTTAGTGTAATTTACAAACTCTGGGGGCCTTTTTGTAAATAAATATAATACAAGGGCAACAAGGGTAAATACGTAAAAGTACTTTATTTTAGTTAATAAAGTCCTAACTTGTCATAAAACGCAATTTCTTGATTTTTTTACTAAGTACAAAACTACACATTATGTAATTTACACACACAAGGGCAAAATAGTCATTTTACACCTGAAGGGCATTCTGGTCACTTTGTTACACTCCTAAATTTCCAGTAGTGACACTTAGTTGATAAAAATAGGTTTCGTAAATAATACACAAGTATGCACGCCAACTTTCACAAAATTACACTTTATGCCCCTAAATTTAACACAACGATCAAGAACAAGGTTAATCACAATAGATTCATGGAGAAACTCACTAAACACTTAGTAAAATCTTAAACATGCTTGTAATAGTAAAAAACATGAACCACAATAAATCTAAGGTGTACTAAGCACGAAAACCCGGTTTGGGGTAAAAAGGGTCACATCGCGTTTTGGCTTGGGTTTCGTGAAACCCTTGACTTGGGGCTTTAACCCATCAACTCTAAATTACTCCTAGACTATTCTAACTCATTCAAAAGCTTGGAATAGTTTGGGTACGAGTTTCTACCTTGTTTTGCGAAGATTTGGCGAAAAATGGGTTTTTGCGAAAAAACGGTGGAGGGAGCTCTTTGGCTGGCCTTAGGTGGATTTGGTGGTGAAATGTGGGTACCTTGGAGTGTGTTGGATGATCTTGAAGTGGAAGATGAGAGGTGGGAGCTCGTGGTTGATGTTTTGAAGTGAAAACCCAATTTTCTTGACTTTTCTCACTCTAGAACTTGAAGGATGGTAATGGGGCTTTGTGTTCTTGGTTTGGGAGTTCTTGGGAGAGTTTGGAGGAGGAAGAGAGTGAAGGAGAGGGTCAGTAGAGGTTCTGGACGAATTTTGGGGTTTGGGGGAGTATAAAATGAGTTTTGGGTGGAGTTTGGAGTGTAGGATTGGTGAAAGAAGTACCATAGTGGGTTAGGAAGTACACGAGGAGTACTTTAATTTGGTGCGAAAAAAATCGAAAATCGATACACGGAACCACTTCATTTTTTGATTTGAAATACCATGATTTTAGCACCTGCTAAACTCATTTGCTAAAATCATGGTTGATTTTAACAACTGGGTTGCTAAAATCAAATGGAAAACTATGTCAGGTTGGAGGGATTAAATAGTCAGGGAGGATAAAATAGTCGGGGTGATTAAATAAGAATGGAGGACACACATTGATGTGATAGTTAAGAATGTGGATTAAATAACCCATGGTTTGGATGATGGATTAAAAAAAAAGAATAAGGAGGATGGATGATGTAAAAAACCGTTAAATGACATATTTGTCCTTGTGTATTACATTATGTTTTTAAAATATTAAAAACCGTGTACTTCACATGAAGTAAAAGGGTTAAATTTTAAAAAACCGTGTACTTCACATTATGTTTTACATTACGTTAAATGTGTATTTCACATGAAGTAAAAGGGTTAAATTTTAAAAATATTTATGCTATGTTTTATTTTGTCCAAAACCACTTTGAAAACCATGGGCACAATACCGTGTACTTTAGAAAAGCCCCAAACCCAAATATCTTCTCATTCCATCTTCTTCTTTGAGGGATTTACGGGCCGGTCAAAGACGCGGCCCATATTTACGTCCAGGTCCAGCAAAAAACGAATTTGCACCGGCAAGGTAAAAACATTTTCATATTCCGAAAATACCCCAGCTTTAATGCATGCGTCACTCCCCGTACAACTTTTACTCTTCCACTTGCACCTAAAGCCAGCTTTAAAGAAAAAGCATTGTAACGTCACTTTCTCTTTGACAGATGTCTAACGCATGGGAAAAAGCAACAACAAACAATGAATGCATATGTTACTTCAAGTTTGACTTTCTAAAAAAGCTCTTTAAACACACACTGCTCAAGATGAAAATGTAACGTTGCACTCTCTCTCCCACACTGCTCAAGAAGAAAAAGTAACGTTACACATTCTCTCTCTCTCTCCCCCTTCAATTCGCCCACTAGCTATCCTTGGGATTCATAACAACAACGAATACAAACTGTGTTTCTTCTCATCAGTCTCATATCTTCCCTCTCTCTGGTTGGGCAAAAAAATTCGCAGTGAGTCAAAGGGGTCCAAACAAAAGGTATCTCATTCTAGTTTTCTTTGTTTTCATATCTTTTTTCCATTTCCAAACAATTTCCATAGCACAAGGTTTATCACAATTCGAAAAATTAAGTAATTTCAGAAATTCGCAATCAGAAATTCGCAGTAAAAATGTATTTTGCAAAAATTCGCAGGGTGCGAATTTTGCGAATTTCTGGGATATTTGCCTCTTCTTTTTTTTTTCTTTTCTTTCTTTCTTTCTTAATATGAGTTGCCATTGCTTGTGAATGCTTTATATTACACACATCAGGGCAGAACAAAGGGGTGGCAATGTATTTGGGAAAAATTCGCAGTATTTTTTTACAAATTCGCATTTTTTTTTCTCACAGTTTTTTTTTTGAACATCGTTGACAGTGTTGTGGTATAAATTTTTTTTTTTGAACATCGTTGTTGTAATCTTTCTCGTCAATTGCGAATTTTTTCGAGGTCCCCGGTCGCCGGAAACTAATCTCCGGTGGTCGGCGAGCTTAGTGTGGTGGTCGCCGGAGGTTGGTGACGGTCGGAGAAGGTTGGTCGGCACTCGCTGGAGGTTGGCTCGTCAGAACGAAGTGTTAAACGTGAGTGTGGGAGTTTTTTTTTGTTTTAAATAGGAAGGACAAAAAGGTCATCTTATCTTTGAGTTAGACCTCACGGTAATTTAAAAAGTGCATCTACCTTAGTGGTAAATGCATATCAGTTTTCTGTACTGGACATTAATTATCTGTTCTTCTTTCTGGACCACTGCCAAACCGAAAACCCATCTCACCACCGTCGTGCACCAGACCACTACAACCAAAATCAGGATCTACTTTTTTTGCGATTAGCAATCCCCATTCCATGGTAATCTCTCCTCTCTCTCCTTTTTTTTTTGTAGTTTTTGTTTCAAGTATTTTGGACAATTTTTTATTTTTGTATTTGTTGAGATTGGAAACACAGTTGGAAAAGGAGGAGGGATCTGGGGTTGGGTGGGGTAGAAACGTAAAAACTTCAGCCTCATCCACCCTGACTATTTATAAGTACCCTCCCCCCTACTTATATTTAGTCTGGCTTCTTCCTGGATGAGAGGGGAACCCAGATGAGTCATCCGGGGGACTTTTGGTCTCCCAATCGGTGGATGAAGGTGGGTCAGGGATTAGATAACCAGAAACATCCTCATCAAGGGGCTTTCTACCGCATCCAAACGAGCTTTAGGCCCTTCTTTCCTCCTCTTTTTTTTACCCTTCTATTCTTTGTTATTTATAACACTTTTTTTTCCCTCCCAGTCCACAATTTTATGAAACCGCACTACTCACAATTACGTACAATTATAGAAGTGATAATTTTCTTATATTGGATTAAAAAAACTCCCAAGGGTGAAAAAATAAAAAATAATAAAAAATGAGCGAGCCAACATGGGTTTTATTTTTTGTTTTCACACATCATATTTAAAATATGAAGCAAACTTTCTTACTTTTTTCAAAACGAACTCCTATAATCTTTTTACGTTTATCTATGCATCATATTTTTAGTTTGAATTTCTGTATTGTATATTTTTTCAAAGAACGGCAATACATACACTCCCTGGGAGCCACTCCCATCCACACCCTCTCTCACATGGGGTGTGGTCCCCAGATCTGGGCCCCACACCCCATGTGAGAGAGGGTGTGGCTGGGAGTGGCTCACAGGGAGTGTATGTATCATTTTTGTTTTTCAAAAGAACTCTTGAAGATGTAGGAGACCCGATTTTATGAGTTCAATACTGCATGTTATAGTAGATGACTCATTGAAGAATCTGCTTAAAAAAATGCAATAAGTTCTTCTTAATCGGATCATGCTCATCATAAAGCATTATAACCGGGGTTACACTTTGATTGTGATTTTTTTTTTATGTTCAAGCTAAAAAAGTACAATGTAGCCTTTTTTTTTTTTTTTACTTAATAATGAGTGGGCAACCAATATTGGAGTCGGACTTGGGTAACCCAAACCTCAAGGCCGGCCCTGGCGTCAATTGCTCATGTCGTGCCTTCAGGCACAGGCATGGGCATGCACTAGTCAAATACAAAAAATCATATGCCAACAATTCCTGTTCAAGTTTCAACAGAGTCAAGAGAGAAAGTATCGTAAAATAATCCAAGGGGATTTCAATGATCCAATGGAACCAACTTCGAATAAGATCGCTTGATTGGGAAAATTATAGTAATCCATTGAAAGCGGACTGACAACATCAAATTTCACCGACACCGTTATGAAAAAATAAAAGCTCCAAAAGCTTCACGTACCTTATAAACATTGTAGACACAATTAAAATGGTAATAACAATAGACTTGCAAGTTGTTGCTGCTCTCTTAACAGTGTCATGGAAGCATGACTGTGGAACTCGAATCTAAGAAATGTCGTAATGGGCATAGTTATATTATAACTAACTCGACTTCAGGAGGCAGTTCTTTCTTTAGCTTTTCAGCATGCTTTGGCAACTCCAACCACTGTTCTGCAACGTTGCACCCTGGTCGCACTAATCTTCCAGAACAACAGTCAACAATAATCTTCTCAAGCGCCAAAGCATTCTGAACAAAGTATGCTGCAAGCTCGAAATCAATATTGAAAACAAATTCCACCACCTTCAGGCATTTGTGAAGACGTTCAGCAGGCCTGCTAACTTCTTTTTCTAAATTAAAACGTGACCACATCTGCAACAAGAAAATGAGTCGTTACGTTATGCAATGTTATGCTTCAATTCCTCAAAAACAAGTGATCTAACAAAAGTTTGCCTATATTATTGCTATTACATGGCCACAACCATACGGGAGATTTTAAACCAACCACGACATCAAAGCAATAAAAAATATCCCAACCACTCAAGTAGCCGTCGAGAGGACAAAACTAAGTTCCTAGCAGCCCATGTGACATGCATTCACAAATTCTCCTGTACTTCCATGATGCTGGTAAATTTAGGCTCCACACCGCACAATGAAACTGCATATTGATCACTAGATTATTCAAAGACTGTAAATCCGCAAAAGTATCGATTCTTATTTATTGAAACACACATTCTTTTAATATAACATTCATTATGTGCAACCTATGTAGCACCACTCTACTGGGAGCAACGTATCGGTGTCAGAAACGTTTTGGACATGGACACACTCTGGACACGTGTCCGACACTTAATCTCAAAGTGCCTGGCTTTTTTTTCAATATTTGGGAGTTGGACTCTCTCCTGACACTTTAAGGAAACGCACAAGACACTTGACACTTTAGGGGCAAATTGGGGACAATAATTGAAGTGTCCCTAAAGTGTTCTGCGTGTGTGTTTAAAGTGCCGAAAAGTGTTGGGAGAGTGTCAACCCCCAAATATAGAGAAAAATTGAGGATACTTTGAGATTTAGTATCAGACACATATCCAGACCTATGTTACACGGACTCGGGTGTGAGTATTGGATCCTCGTACATATCCACATGTCGGACACTTAAAACTCAAAAATGAAGGATTCGGGGATAGAACACAAGTGATTAAGGACAATTCAATGGACGACCACGATTGCCTCCAGAAACACAAGTGATGAAGGACAATTCAAGAAAACGATAGAACCTTAGGAATCTGTACCTAAAGAACCTTGGAAAATCACATCTACGGGGAAGTAAAGGAATCCACATCAATACAATAGAGGAATTCATTTCATATCTTGAATCAGTACCAAGATCATCGGTAGAGTCCTTTAAATAGGCTCTACCAAAATGATAACTAAAAAAAAAGATAAGATACTGTAACAATACTAATAAATCACTAAAATAGCAACCATGTTTTAAATCATGGTGTCAGCTAGTGTAATGGTTGCGTTCACGAGTTACATATATCTGGAATACTGGTCAATTCATAAAGGGAATCGGACACCGCACTCGCGAATTTTTTCCAAGCAATAGAAAATGTTCAAAATCCGTTCATGCACATGTTCGAACCTTAATTATGACTAACAGTGTTCTTAGAGAGTGTTGAAGCAAGTTTTGTAGGTACGACTGAACTAAATGTCGCGCTTTAAGGCAAAACTGTTGATACTTTCACAGAGAATGAGTATTTTGCTATCTAAAAGACTAAAAATTGTACCAGCACATAAAATTTATAAAATAAAGCAAACAAATGCTAATATTTGTTGGTACATTGATGCAAACACCATCACCCTAGCATAACACTACACATACATACTAGTAGTGAGAACAAAAGCCAATATCATTTCAATAACGCTAATAGTGCCTGCTTATGCATATTACTAGTCCGTATGTTGCACACCTACAGTAATAAAACTCTATACCCCAATTCATCGTACAATTCCCAACCCAATTGAACAACAATTTCCCAGTCCACCCGAACACCCAAATCCAACAACAAAAATCCTAAATCCGTATACCAAACCCAAGATCAATGAGCCTAGAAGCCAATCCGAAAGATTGAGAAACATTAAGTAAAATTTCGGGAGAGTAAAAAATCGAACAGAAACTGTGGACAAGGTATTTTAAGCAAATAGAAGTCTATATTGGATGTCTGGGAAAGGAAGAAAAAGGGGAGAAAAATAGTCCAAAACTATTTCCTGCAGAGACAGATGCGTAAACGTCAGTGTAATGCCCGTTGCAGTCCAATGCTGCAGCGATAGGCACTGATCATGTGTTTCTTGTAATGCCGTTATATACAAGTATAACCGAATCGAGCAATGAAACTGGCCATTCCCTAATGGAAAGACTGTTCTTTAAAATCCTTACAGCAACTACATGTACAATATTATATTTTAATAACTGACAATTACACAGATAAAATAGCCTCCAAGATCAAATACGAATATTCCATGTTATTTCGCAAGAGGTAGGTTGTGGACGCAAATGAGATGGTCATTGGTAAAGTGGAAATGGGTCAATCTATATCCTTCGCCATCGATGGGTCTTCCATTTAAAATTCTTAAATAAACATATGTTCGGAATGCAATAGAGTGTACGGGTGATTTTCTAATAACACCTTGAGCAACTCGTTGCCATTTTATGAAACCCATTTCACATCTACTATGTTGAAAACTGGGACAAAAACGTCCAGAAAAAGATGTTACAAGCCACAAACTGATCTCTAGTGATGTTGAGTTGACACGAATGTGTCTCCAGTTCTAACAATCTGATACGATGTCCATACGAGATACAACTACATTTTCTTGTCTAAGCAACAAAAAATCTATAGAACATGCATGAAGAGGATGTGCCACCTATGTACAAAAGAAGGCAAGTAACAACAATAGTATGCGATACAAGCGATCCTGGATGTCTTCAAAAAAATCAAATCCAATGAACAAAGAATCCAGAGAGAGAGCAGAGTCACATGCGTAGATACAGGCCGCGTTCCAGGTAACATAGGATGCAACATTAGACAATTCAACGTATAATGGGAGACTGCCAGATCTTCGATAGACGAAGATAACCGCAACAAGGAATTGAAAGAAGAGGGAAGAGGGAGATCATGATATCAAACCACACAAAAAAAAAATGTGAATAGTGCCTTCCAATCTTTCAATACTGTTTAGGTACGGATGGATCTTCCAATCATCTAGCTTCAACATTGCAATTTAGTTTATTGGGGGGAAAAAAAAATTTGTTGTGTAAACTATTATTCTCGATGGATCCATTAAAATGATTAAACAAATACACGACATGAGTGTTAGGAACACATGTATATACTACTCCCTCCGTCCCGAAATGTTTCACACTTCCATGCTTTTTGTTGTCCTTATAATTTGTCCACTTTGAAAAGTCAAAAGCAAAATATGGTAAACTTCCCATTTTACCTCTTTTTTTAGCACAAAATTTGAAATTCAAATCTTCAACTACTAGTCAAGTACACTAGAAGGGTAAGATTGGACACTTGGTGTTTGCACAATAGAATAATATTTCCTCCTTAAAAGTTAGAACTCCCAAAAGTGTCTCAAACATTTCGGGACGGAGGGAGTGGTATACAGGTAAAAAACCTTGCCAACCATATTTGTCCGCCTCAGTTTTCACTCCCGTGAATCTGGACAGTATAATAACAAAAGTGTAGATTGGATACCAATCTAACCTGTGCCAAGATCTAGTGGATGTGTTCATGCTATTATTGGTCCAAGTTTTCGCCATTGAAGCGGTGGCTCCCTTAAAATGATAGGGATTGCTGGGATATGGAAATTCTATCGATGTGCAATTGGAAAATGGACACTTGTACCATGTAGATTTGGCACAAGTGTTCCATTTCTGTATCCAAACAAATCCAGAAAAAGGTAAATTTGGCATTTAAAAAACAGTACGGTAATAAAATCTACACTTTCATAAAACAATGAAGATAAAGGTGTAAGAACCACAGCACGATTTTCCTAGAAAGGCAAACATAAGATAAATAGAGACCGTGCTGACCTGAGACGTAAACGTATGTAAGCAGGGACATCTCTCAATCAAGGAAGCCCAACCAAGGAGACTGCATCCGGACCCGATCATCCCTTGGAGTGTTAAGTTCTTCAAATTAGTTAGTTCAGGAAGAGGTGGGGGTGCAGATGAGAACTGAAAGAGAAAGTTCGCAATAAGCCACATAATAATTCCAGGAACAAGCGCGTCAATAGAAAGAGACAAGTGCATACTAACCCTTCCTACACAAATGTCCAATGTAAGGCTCTCTAGCTGAGAGAAACAGCTTGAAATTGAGGGAAAAGCGGTCAAAACCCCTCCACGATGTTCAAGAGTCAGACATACCAACGACGGAGCATGCCTAAGCCTAACAAGAACTTGGGTCATTCTTCCTATACAGATAAAGGAGGTAAGGTAGGGGGCATAAATATCAATACTCTGTAAACAAACACACAATTTTATCTCTAAGAATTTCAAGCAAAGAGAAGGACCAGAAACATTAAGATTGACCAAACTTGTTGAATCCGACACACTCAACCGAAGGAGAAGTGGACAGTTGGATAGCAAGTGTTCAACAAGCTCCCCAGTTACATCAACAAATCTCAAAGAGAGTTGCGTTAGTGACTTGATACAGGATAGGCCGTGAGGGCTTTTGATGAGATCAAAAAATTTATTGGGAAAAAAATAATGCTTAGCCTTAGACCGAGGAGGAACCGGACGAGTAGGAGATAGGTTCACTTCAAGTCTTTGAACAGACTTCCGGATGGCAAAATTGAACCATTTATCAATATGACGACAAAAGGTTTTGCGAGTAAAAAAGAAGTGAAGTTTGAACTCATTTACAACGGGACCCTGATGCAACCGTAAAGCACGATTCACCCAACCTACGAATTTAGCCCTAGCGACGGGCATTGATTCTGCTATTTTAATGGGCTCCTTCAACATCTTTGGAAAATCAAAGTTGAGAACTGTAAGATGAGTCCATAAAGATTTCCATCTCTTGGAGAGGACACATGTACTTGCTGCTTCCACATAGCTCAAAAGAGACAGAATGGCTACAAGAATGTCATCCGGCAGTTGACTAATCACATCTTCTTCCTCCACGATCCTCATCCTCTATAAGAAAAATAATCATCAACCCAACAGTTGGAAAAGCAAATAGTCCTCCTACTTATAAATGTTTTAGCATCATCATACTATAGTAATTTCTTTTATTCCTCGAGCAAGATCTAATAATATATTATCCAATCTAAAACTGAGAAACACTTTACCTTTTGTGCTTCTTCGAGTATAGAGGTGGACCGGGTTCGTGCCATCTGATACGACAGTAATGCCTCCTGCCTTCTCGCTGGGTACTACTGGATAATTGGCAAGGGGGCTCTGGGTGAGGAGAGGACCGAAGGAGTGAGAATGGCGGGAATTAGGTTGGTACTGACAAGGAGGGGTATAAATAAATGGGTAAATACATATCCCAGTGGCCGGATGACTAATTTCGGATGGTTTGGGTCAGAATTTTGAAACCAAGGATTACTTTCTTATTTGGAGCCCTAATCCACCCGGGTTGATATATATTATGAGAAGAAACATATAAATTGAAAAAATTGGTTTTTTGGTTTTTTTGGTTTTGTCCTTATTTAAATTTTTTTTGCATTTGTTTGTTTTGCGTCAAGATTTTGTGGTTTCTAGATTTATCTCGTCGAGACGAATCCAAAGAGTATAAAATTATGGTCAAAAGTAATAATTTTTTGAATAAAGTCGAAAATAAACCAAAATGAACCAGTTTTTTTTTATTATTTTTCCTCTTTATTCACAAAACTTTAAGGCTAACTATTTTATACTTTTTAGATTCCTCTCGTCGAGACAGGCCAAAAAACCACAAAAAATGAACCGAAAACTAACAAATGCAAAAAAAAATTGAATAAGGACAAAACGAAAAAAACCAAAAAACCAATTTTTTCAAATTAGCCAAATCAGGCTGGCACCTGTTCAAGTGTTCATATTGTATATCCGGGCAGCACAAAGTCCTTTCTACCCTCCTCTTCTTCATTTGCATATGTTTCGAAAATACCTCTACCGATATCCGATTGAGCTGATCTTTTACGACCATGTCCAAATATTTATATTAGGGCCTTTGTAAAAAAATTCGATAATTGGTAGGAGTGCTTTCTAAGATGGGTGGTAACTCATAAGGGTGTTTTCTAGGTGGGATATTTTGAAAACACTCATATCGATATCCGACTAAGTTGATCTTTTACAAGGACATTCAAAATATTTATTTTAGGACCCTTGTAAAAAAATTAGCTCAATATGGGTAACTTGTAGGGGTGTTTTCTAGGTGGGATATTTTGAAAACACTCCTATTGATATCTGACTGAGCTGATCTTTTACAAGGACATTCAAAATATTT
Source organism: Vaccinium myrtillus (assembly GCA_016920895.1). Lineage (NCBI taxonomy): Eukaryota > Viridiplantae > Streptophyta > Magnoliopsida > Ericales > Ericaceae > Vaccinium > Vaccinium myrtillus. Next base: position 12,006,318 of record CM029281.1, on the reverse strand, counting down.
ATTTTAGGACCCTTGTAAAAAAATCAGCTCAATCGCATATATTAAACCGGTTGGGGTGTTTTCTCAATATCCAACTTAGAAAACACCCTTTTTATTAATAAAATCTTTTTTTATAAAGACTTTAAAAAAATATTAAAATATTTTAAAAACTAGGTTATCAACTAAAAAAATTAGGTTATCAACTATTTTATAATATTACTTACTTATAATATTTTAAAAATTATTATTTGATGAAAATGTTGAGTTTGATAATTTCAAATTTGATGTAATGCCTAATCTTATAATTATATATTTCAATTATAAGATATGTTTGTCTATTTATTCTATGTGGCCACTTATGTTGGGATTTTTACCAGCTAGTCTAGAAAATCACATCTTTATCCCCCCTAAGGTTTAACAGAATATTTAAGCTGAGTTTGTCCTTTTTGCAAATAATTAATGTATATGAGGGGAGTGACATGTGACTTTTTGCCATTTTGGCAAAAAGAAATGGATTCTTATTTTGGCAAACTCAATCTTATTTACTACCAAAACTGAATGGATATGTTCTCTACGTAATCTTTTCTGGAAGAGCCCGACTCTCGGGATCCGATGATGGTGGATGGATTCTCTCAACAACAAGAATACGTCTACTAACACACCCATTGGGTCACACCCCAACCACACTTTATTGTGTGGAACCTACTTCAAGATCGGAACTGCTCAATTTGTTTATAATATTTTTCTTAGGGTCTCTGAAAAAAATCAACTCAATCTGATATCAGTAAAGGCTTGATAAGTTTGTTAAAGTTTTGATTCGTTCGATTCAGGAACTGAAACTTGAACGAATCAATCGATCTCTCCTCTCCCTCTCTCTCGCGCATCGATCTTTCCTCTCAGCTACCTTTAACTCGTTGACTCCCTCTCACTTCACTCTTCGTTCCTCTTCTCTTTCTCACACTCACTTTGCTTTTTGATAAGTAGATAATATTGTAGAGAGTTCATTTTGGTTATAATTCAGGTAAGTGTTATGCTTCGATATGCGTTTTGTAAGATATCTTTCGTGATTTGATTCAATTTTCTTGGATCATGTATTTTGGTGCTCATTTTTCTCTCGACATTAGATGATTCCTTTTTCACGTGCATCAATCTCTTCTATTTTTCTGTTCAAAAAAAAAAAAAAATCTCTTCTATTTTCAAAATACAGGATTTGGAGATTTTTACTACAACCTTTTGGGTGAATTTCTTGATTTGTCTTGTTGAAATTGGGGGAATTTTTTCATTTTTGAAGAGGAGCAAAGAAATGGAGTGGTTTCACTTTTTTCTTTGCCCACAAAGTGTTTGGTAAAATGTCTCTATAAACTTGTATGAGTAAACTGCTCAGATTTTTGGAGTGTTGGGTGTCCAATTTAGGAGAAGTAAAGAAAACATATGCACTGTGTTCGTTTCCTGTTTTGCAGCCAAATTTTTTTGAAATGCAGTTTTCCGAAATACTAGTCTCCAGATGGACTTGCACGGTAAATGATTTCTCAGTCAACTTTGGACCACTAGTGGGACCCACCCAGGAACCCAGCTCATCTTTGTTTCTCGGGCCAGCACCCACGTGGGCCCCCGCCTTTCTAAACTCAGAAAAAAAACCCCTTCTTTGCGTTCCAGAGGAGAGAGAGAGAGAGAGGGGTTCAACGAAGACGATGAAGAAGAAGATCGAACCTAGCGACGAAGAAGATCGAACAGACCCGCCGCCACCCACGTCCTCACCACCGGCGGCACCACAGCCTGCAATGACCCGACTCAACTTTTGTTTGCCGACTCGGCCCGACGGCCCCGACGCCATATCCACCACAAAGCTCTCTCTCTCTCTCTCTCTCTCTCTCTCTCTCTCTCTCTCGCGAACGCTGTTCTCTCCAAACCCAGAAATTTAAACCGTATTCCGACCAAACTCAAAACCCAAAAATCCAACCAAAACCCCACAAAATTTCGACCAGATTCCGACCTGCCACATGCTCCAGTCGGCACCGTAGAGGACGAAGGTAGTGGTCAAGTGGCGGACGGACCACTTGACGGCGAAGGTGGACGTCGGCACCGTAGACTGTTAGTTGATTGGTTTTTTTGCTGCTGCTGGAGGTGGTGGTGGGTATGGAGGGGAGGGACTTGGATTTGGGGAGGAGAGAGATGAGAACAGGAGAGAGAAAGAGACGTTTGAGTTTTTTTTTTTTTTTAATTAAGGTTAGTGGTGGGGCCCACGGTAATAAGGGTGGGTGAGAAAAAATTTGTTGGGCCCACAATGAAAGTCATCCGATCACATGTTGGCAAAATTAGTTTTCTCAAAAGTAAATTACAACTGTGGATCCGGAACCGAACACAATGATGATTATTGGTAGGATGATAATGTGCAAGTGCTAACTGTAGATTGCAATGGTACTTGAATATCAAGATTGTAATGTTTTTACAATATACTCTAAACTTTTGATGGGTTTTGAATTTGGAACGTAAATGTCCCTCTGTTTACTGAATGTTAGTTGGTCAGAATAAATGGGGATTGTAATGATACTTGAATATTGGGATTATAATGTTCTTGCAGCATACTCTAAGGGCCTGTTTGGATCTCAGACTTGACACCCGGATATGCCAAGCGGCTAAATTTGAGAGCAAGGGCCCACCCTTAGCTGGCATTTGGTACCCAAAACTCCACCTCGGATTTAAACACTACTCAAATTCCAAATTAGGGAGCATCCTGATTTGCTAACGACGGCTTTGACCCCATCATTACCAAATCCGTGGTTTCTCAAGTTCAAGTTTTTGGTACCATATTACACCTCTAAATCCACCCTCCTCTTGTTGTTGTTGTTGTTGTTGTTCTTCTTCTTCTTCTGCTCCTATAGTGGTAAACACGATGGCGATGAATAAAGAAGAGAGAAAGAGAGGCGCCTTGGTCGAATTCGGTGAAGAATTGGGGTTTTAGAAAAATGGGTCATATGACTCATTTGTAGACATCTATACTTGAAATGGGTTTCACTGCAATTGATCTCTGTTTCTCTCTTACCTTTTTAAATCTGATGAACATGTGTGCAATATAAAGAGCAATTTACCAACCGCTCCAGTTTTGGAGGGCCGTTGACCACGCGCTCCACTTGTTCGGAAAAAATGCTCTGGCAACTCCACCCCATCCCCGGCAACTCCACCCCATCCCGTCAGTCCCCATGAGCCTTCCATCCCGTCAGATTTTATTATTATTATTATTACAGTATTATTTAATTTTAAAACCTTTTTTTTTTTTTTTGAAAAGGCGAAAATCATTCAAACCTTCCTTCAATGGAAATTTTGTTTTGCAAGATCGTACGTGTCCTTCATTTGATGATCCTGGGAAAGACAAGAAAACGACGTCCGATGACGTTGCAAATAGTACTTCCTTCCGACGTGCCACCCGTCTCGTGACGACAGACGGCACCCCAAAATTGCCACCAACGGACAGCACAACCCAAATAAACAAATACAGTAACGATCTCGTTTGACCCACTACTCAATCGCCACCCAAACCACTTATCCAAGAAAAGCCAAAGCATTTACGCAAATACCCAGCAAAGATCAATCGGCCTTCATTGATCTGAATGTCATCAGGTCCGTCCGACTTTCCCTCTCTGCTCAAGAACCCTAAAACTCTTTCGTGTTATTCTTTTGAAATTTATTTTTTTGCTTTCTTTTACTGAAGCTGCAGTGCGTAAATTAATGGCGAGCGTATCGAGTTCTTTGTCCATGAAGCACGGGGGACTCTCTGTGTGGCGTCCTCAGAGTCGAATTCACCAGCCTTCTAGAAGCTTCGTCGTCGCTTCTTCATCTTCTTTCGCCAATGAGAATCGCGAGTGGGTAACAGTTCCTGATGAGTGAATGTGTGTATTTATGTATGTATGCGTCGTTTACGTGTAGTGGGATTTTTCTGAGTGTTGGATTAAGATTGCAGGTTTGTGATAGTTGGAGGTGGAAATGCAGCTGGTTATGCAGCTAGGACTTTCGTCGAGCACGGGATGGCCGATGGAAAGCTGTGTATTGTATCAAAAGAGGTGACTATGATTTCAAAATTTGGCAATTGCTAATTTGATGGAATTACTGAAATTGGGTTAATGGTAATTGTGACTGTTTACTAGTATTAACATATGGATTTTGTTTATTGTTGTGACAGGCATATGCACCTTATGAGCGGCCGGCTTTGACAAAAGCTTACTTGTTCCCTCCAGATAAAAAGCCAGCTCGTTTACCCGTTAGTTTAGTTTATCTTCGTACTCAAATTTCCACCATCTCATTATGTTTCCTGTTTTGACGAATGAATTCTTCTATTTTGGAGCTATTAATGTCAAGCATTGAGTGTATTACCATTGCTCTTCCAATGATTCTTTTGTAGAATGTAGGTGAAATTATTATGTCTAGATCGTAAGGATATACACTCCAACAAACTCTCATGATTCTGAAGCGGCATCGATTTATTAAGATTTTATTGGTATGGTATGTTTGTTTGCCATGTGCACAATACATTGGATTATACACTTGGAAATTTGTGTTATGGTAGGGTTTTCATACATGTGTTGGGTCTGGTGGAGAAAGGCAGACTCCTGAATGGTATAAACAGCAGGGCATTGAGGTATTGACCATTTTTTTCCTTTCTAAACTGTCTATTTGTCCTTCCCTTTTGCTCAATCATTACTTTCTTGTAAATAAACTACCCAAAAGAAATTCTTTGGAGGAGTTTGGACATTTCAATGGATGGTGATCATTCTTACTCGCAAAGGTTTTATACTTAAATGCTGTAAAGAAAGATTGAACATAGTTATGGAAAGTTGATCCTGCTTGCTGACATGTTTCGAGATTCTGTTTTGGATAATCTTAATAATTACAATTTACAAAGATATTTTTCAACTAGTATGACAAAAAACATATTGCTTCTATTGCCAAGGACGCCTAGCTTCTTAATGCACAAAATACAAGATTGATGCAAATAATTTTCCATCAGACAAGCTGACTTTGCAGTCCATTAGACAAAGAAAGACACATTGGATGAACTGTCCTCATACATGTTACTTACATGGAACATGTTTGGGTTCGAAATATAAAGTTTGTCTTAAGTGTAATATTAACTTGTCTGTATAGCTGGAATCAAATGGATGTGATATATTCAAAGAAAAATTCGCTCTGATACCGATTCAGCAATATATTGACGAACTAGGGCTTGGAATGTGTTGCATGGAATAAAAAACATCTTTCATTTTATGGGTGTCCTTCATTTTAAGGTCATCTCAAATGTGAATTGCAACCTGTTTTTATCATTAGATTGTCTGCACAAAATATTTGGGTTTGCCCCTCATCTACCCTCTCAAATTGGCCTGTCTACCTTCCCACACTAATAATTTCTTGTTGTATCACAAAATGCTTGGAGTACTTTCAATTCTTCTTCTTCATTTCATGTAGATGTTGTACGAGGATCCTGTAACAGGTATTGATATGGAAAAGCAGACACTGACAACAAATTCAGGCAAATTGCTGAAGTACGGGTCCCTTATTGTTGCCACAGGATGTACAGCTTCAAGGTATTGTTATGCTCATTTGGCTTCCAAATATGTTGTTTGATTACCCTCATCAATATTGTGATTATTGAGAAGTTAATTTGAAAAAAATAATCACAACCAAGGAACACACTCCTGAAATATGGTGACATATTTTGGGTAAACAGCTGTCCATGGATGAAATGGGGCACTTTATTTTCATCAAAAAAAGTCTTATGAGCATGTTTTTACATTTGATTTTCCTATTATAGTTTGTAACTTTCCCTCGTGAAGATCAACTAAATGGTTTAAACGAATGCAGTTTAGCATGACCTGGAATGTTTTGTGGTAGTACATAAATAAACGTGTCATCATGTTCTCGGCAGTTTGAAGGATGGTGGGTTTCTGTTAAATGTTTGTTTAATGACTTCTTCTTTTTGTGGTGTTGTACTAATTAGGAATGATAGGCCATTAGGGAACTGACATATCCAAGCTAATAGTGTAAGTTATTTCGGTGCGTGAAAGAACTGTTATGTTCTTATGCGCAGAGAACAGATGCATTTTTGTGATCAATCATAATGCTAATTGAATGTAGGAATAGATGAAGAGAAGCTAAAATCTGTTCTCCTTGGCTTCAGATTTCCAGAGAAGATTGGTGGAAACTTACCTGGTGTTCACTATATTCGGGATGTTGCAGATGCTGATTCACTGATATCATCGCTGGTAATTTTATGTTAATTATACTTATCCATGATTCTTTTATTTGACTTTTCGATGTAAATGTCAATCATCATTCTCCAGCACTAATATGTTGAATTTGGTGATGAAACTCATGTTTCTGAATGTTAGACACGACTTTTCTGTCAGTCCATTTTTCACGCGGATTTTACGAAAATTTATTGTCATGAGTCGTCTTGGAAGTACCTTTTTTTTTTTAAACATTTTTTCTTATGTTCATTAAGAACTATTAAGTTTGGGCTGTAGACGGGATTTTGTTTCACTATAGTTTCGTTTTCTAGGAGAAAGCACGGAAGGTGGTCGTCGTTGGTGGTGGTTACATTGGCATGGAGGTTGCTGCCGCGGCTGTTGGTTGGAAACTTGATACAACGGTATGTCTACAGTTTAGTTTACTGTGATTTCTGCATTTATGTTTATGTCTTTGCCTCATATATGCTCCTCGTGGTATATATATAAGAAGCTTCCTGGGGACTCCACAACCCAGTCAGCTTGGGAGTCAACGACCAATTTTGAATCTATATAGTTTGATGACTCTTTCCAAGTTGTGCTTGTGGTCTGTCTTATTAGTCCTTGGCTTGTGCTTGTGGTCTGTCTCTCTTATTAGTGAGTCCCTTCCTTTTTCGCTTTGTGAAAAATGAAAATCACGCAGAATCCCTTGGATTAATCTTCCCGCCGGGGTGGGCTGGGGGTATGCATGGAGGGAAGGAGAAAAGAAGAACAACCAAAGCATAATAAAACTTACAAATTCGAACAAGAGTACACAGACACACACAAAAGAAGGTGGAATTGTACCTGCTACTGGATGAATTTGGTTGATTGTTTTGACTTTAAAATACGTATTTATGGTTTTTGGAATCTCAAAAGGCTACTATGTTATCGTCTGACTTGGCAAGTTCTTCTCTCATACCTATTGGAGTGAAAATAGGTCATCTTTCCAGAAGGGCATCTTTTGCAAAGATTATTTACTCCTTCCCTCGCCCAAAAATATGAACAACTTTACAAGGAGAACGGGGTCAATTTCTTGAAGGTAAAAATCTCTCTCTCTCCATGTAGTTGGAACTGTGCAATAGATATGTTTTTTTCCCCGAGACCGTCTGGATATTTAAAACAGAATTTTTCATAACTGTTATGATAGGGCGTCTCCATCAAAAACTTAGAAGCTGGTTCTGACGGACGCGTGGCTTCTGTTAAACTTGAAGATGGGTCTACAATAGAAGCAGACACGGTAAACTGTTGCTCCATGCTTGTGAATTTCCTTTTTCCTTTGATTTTGAGCTTGTGGTTATTGTTGGTGATATCTGTCTTTTAACATTTGAAGACAAGGTGGTGTCACTAAGTCTAACCATAGCAACAGATTTAATCCTCCTTTCCTTGTGTAGATTATAATTGGCATAGGAGCTAAACCTGCTGTTGGTCCTTTTCATACGGTGGGCTTGAATACTTCTGCTGGTGGAATACAGGTCAGCGCCACAAAAATTATATTCATTGGGTCTTTTCATCTTTGTTGGAACTCATGCCTCTATAGTCTATATTGGAGGTGTAAGACATCTGTATTATGAATTTACGTGTTTGTGCAACTTATTCATTCGTAATTGTGCTGCAGCTGCTGCTTGTAATAAATATTACAAGTGCTCCACCTTATTCTTCTTGGGAATCTTTGTTACTGCATTTTCTCCTCCTCTTTCCATTAAGTTTTGGAAAGGTTGTAGTGCTAGATAAGATACGCAGGCGGCATAGCATTGTTGCATGCCATGAGGAATTTTAGGTTTTTCTAATGGATTTATCCAACAACAATTGGACGAGGGGAAAAAAAAGGACTTGCATCAAGAAAGTTATATTGCTGAATGAGTTCAATAGCTGTCAAATTTGTTAATTAAATAGGATCTCACTTATACAAGCCATAAGAATATTGGAACTAATTCTGCCCAGAATCTGTTCTGTCAGTTGTTTGTTGAGATATATTGATGTATACAAGTAGTTAAACCTCTAGATTTCAGGTTGATGGTCAGTTCCGAACAGGTGTTCCTGGAATTTTCGCTATTGGAGATGTTGCAGCATTCCCCTTAAAGGTATGCCTTTGTCAGTTGATTGGTTTTCTACTACCCTTTCTATTCGGAGATGGAAAAGGCAAAATTGCAACTTAGGCGCGGTTCCTTCTAAACAGATGTATGACCGCATTGCACGGGTTGAACATGTGGATCATGCTCGCCGATCTGCTCAGCATTGCGTGAAATCATTACTGACTGCACAAACTCACACGTATGCTGGAATACTCCTTGATACTTCCGAATTTTCGGAAAACTTGATACAATTGATGTTATTGCCCCGCTGGAACTTGATTTTTTTGTCTCTGCATGATTTCTAGGTACGACTATCTACCACATTTCTACTCTAGGGTCTTCGAGTATGAAGGCAGCCCGAGGAAAGTATGGTGGCAGTTTTATGGGGACAATGGTAAGGGCACTGCATTTATCCAAGAAATCTCCTCTACTATTGTTCATCATCATCCGTTGTTTCTTCTACTTCATACTGAATTGTTTTGCGTTACTGAGCAGTTGGGGAGGTTGTTGAAATTGGAAGTTTTGATCCTAAGATTGCTACTTTCTGGATCGAATCCGGTAATGTATCGGTTATAACTTATAGCTACTTTTCCTTGTGTAATCCATTAAGCTGAAAACTTCCCTAGGTAACCGCCCAGCCAGTGTACTTGTTGACCAAATAGGCCTAATATGATCTCACTGCCCTGCAGGTAAACTGAAGGGAGTTCTTCTTGAAAGTGGAAGTCCTGAGGTACCTGTTAGTGAACTTACTGCATAAATTGATTATTGAAGTTCGAAGTGTTCTGAATTACTTACTAGTTGCATGCTCTGATCATAGTATTGTCGTTGCAACGTATATTACCATTAGAGATACATCACTCTGTGTCAAAATCAGTACTAGGATATGCACAAAAATTGGGTATGTGAATACAGAAAAATTTCAACTAAACCGCTGTTCAAGGGACATAAATATGCAAACAAGACTCAAGTATCAGATTTTTTTTTTTTTTTTTCCTGAGCTTTTGTCTATTTGCATATTAGTTTTTTTTTTTTGGATCAGCTATTTAGATCGTAGTAGATTACACTACACAGATGTAGCACGTTTGTTCAGAAACCAGTTCAAGACAATTGGTTATATTTTAAAACTAAGCACCACTCTGTCTCGATGATCAAGTTGGTACAAGCGATAATATGATCAACATAAGTAGCCGAAATGCTGGAAATTTCATTACTTGGATATTATAGTTGTAGCATGTTAGTAACTTCCTAAGTTCCGTTTCATGTAAAACTGATGCGTCCTGTGTTATTTTAGGAATTTCAACTTCTACCTAAGCTTGCAAGGAGCCAGCCTGTCATTGATAAAGTGAAGCTCCAGAATGCTTCATCAGTTGAAGAGGCCCTACAAATTGCACAAACTTCTTTGCAGGTTTGAAGCTACGTTCCGGTGACTCAATTGAAATGTCAAGTGTCAACCACTCCACAAGTTTTGCTTCTGCTTATTGAATAATGCTTTTGGAAGAGAGGATTCCTTACCATATTCAGAACCTCTTCCTTCTATACATGGCCTTCCGGATTAGTGTTAGTGTTAGTTTGAGAAAGAGAGAGAGAGAGAGAGAGAGAGAGAGAGAGAGAGAGAGAGTATGATTATGCATCATGTATGAGACACCTTAATAATGTCTATGCTTCTTTTGGTATTTGGAGAACTCGTTAAGTGGGAGCTCAAGAGGCGATAGTGAAATACCACTACTTTTAACGTTATTGTACTTATTCCGTGAATCAAAGGTGAGGCACTGCTCGGGGAACATTCCGATATCCTTCTGTTCCGTCATTTTGGCTTTGATTTCAATAGAAACATGCATCCTGAGGTGGGATTTGTGTTGGATCCATAGAAGCTTACTTTATCCATTGTGGTGAATTATAACTACGTCATAATTATGGCAACCGCATGTCATTTGACCAGTTATTCGTTCATATATAATCCATAATTTCAAGAGCTTTGCTCCGGCTTGAGTTTACTGCAAGTGACCAGTGAGATTGGGCCCCAAAATCCCAAAATAAGTTAGGCCATGTTCCACTAATTGTTTTTTTAGTTTTTTTATATCTTTAGTTTTTCAAAAAAACCAACTAGTTCCACTAACAAGTTTTTGGTTTTTTGGTTTTTTTAGTTGTGTTATGAAATTACAAATCTACCCTTCTACCCAAACAACTATTGCTCTTTTTTTTTTTGAAGGGACGGCAGATTCGTAATTTTACATGATTAAAGTACATGTACTTGATTGTGCAATGATTTGGTTTTTTTTAGGTTAGTGGATGAAGTGGTTTTTTTGTTGGTTTTTTGTGGGGGTTTTTTTTAGTGGAATGAAGTAGTTTTTGATTTAAAACAAAACTATTTTTTGTTAGTGGAACATGGCCTAATATGAGCGAAATCAAGCATTGTTACGTACCTAGAATTGGTATCCAGAAATCACCCAGAATTCAAAATTCAATGGTTCAGATTCATTTGACGCGAATCTAGACCGTTAACGAATTTGAACCGTTAATTTCAAATTCTGGATACTTTCTGGGTACCTATTCTGGGTACCTACACTTTCCGATTCCCACATGCAGGAGGACACAGAGTAAAGAAATGATGCCTTAGTGCTTACGTATAGGTTACTACTGCCTGGACACCTCTATACCTGAGCCTGCACGAGTTAATTTTACCAACTTTGACAAAAACAAACAGCATCCTATTAGTCCTATTAATTGCATTGTCAATATTTTTGCTCTCTGTCTCTTATCTCTTCTGATTAACAAATCAATAACCAGTGGACTTATTGGGAAGCAGAGTCCTTGTTATGGGTTGTACTGTAGTGATATTTTCCAAACTATAAACAGACGATGTCATTTATTTATCTGAAATAATAAAAACTTACAAGCCTGGCACATCGTTTGATTATGTTGTATGTGAATTCTCTGTATTATCCAATCACTCATTGGAAAAGCAAGAAAATCATCCCAACAACCAACTCAATTGTCGTATGCGAGAGGTGGATTTGGGGGTGCTGTAGGGCGGCTCGGATTTCATCTTGGCATTGGACGGTTCGGATCTGTAAAATGCCGAGATGAAATCAGTTATCAGGACAGTTAAAAACACATCCGATAGCTCAGAAAAAATTGAACGGGTCAAGCGTTAGCCCTCTTCAATAGAAAGAAAAAATATTTCCAAGAGGGAGAAAAAGGAATGGAAAAGCAATTTCCAGCTGGAAACACGGAATATGGAAAATTGAAAATAATCAAAAGAAACCAATTAAGGAATGGAAACACATTTCTCAAAATGGGTCCAAAAAGTTGCAATGTAACCTACTCAGTTACAAGGTCTGGTTCCTCCAAAGAGAGGTAGACAGAATACAAACTATGGAGGAAGAATACAAAAAAATCACATTCAAACTTGAGTGCTTCCAAAATTCTTTGCACGCTTTAATAGCTAAAAAAGTATAATGTAGGATGTATATTGCAGTAGCTAGCTTGGGCCCAAATTAGATGGGGTGAGGGCATCTACAGTGGACTCTTAAAATGGCTCATAGGTGAGGCTCCTAAAATTTAGCAAGTCATTTGATCAATAATGGTCTTTAATGGGTTCCCAATACAAGCTCCCAATGGTAGCTCCTAAGCATGACTCCTAACCCATTAGCTAAATCTAAATAGCCTTGTAGCTAGCTCTAAGTGGGACCCAAACACTTTTAATCTTTTTAGATTAATCAATTTATGGGATCCACACTTATTATTACTATTATTTTTTCCCACAAAATAGAGAATGTTTACTAGGCCATTGAATGCACATATACTCTCTAAATTTAGAGTATATGTGTACACCTTAGGAGTCAACTTAGGAGCTATTTTTTGGGAGTCCACTGTAGATGCCCTGATGGTCTAATGGGGACGAAAAGAGAGTATATTTTATTAAATATATGGTAGTGTTTGAACAGAATGGGGTGTTGTAGGGCAACATCCGAGCCGTCGCCAGTCGGATGTGTTTTCACTGGTCCTGATTTCATCTCGGCATTTTGCAGATCCGAGCCGTCCATTGCCAAGATGAAATCCGAGCCATTGATTGCCGAGATCAACGGCTGGGATGCCGCCCTATAGCACCCCCGGATCCGTGTTTGAAACCTCTCAAGTGCTATCAATCCTTTTGGGGTTAATCCATACGGAATTTCGCTCTGGTTTCAATTGGGCTCCTTGCAAGTGAGCTTGAAATTTGGTTTGGCCTAAAAAGTTGGTTGGCTTATTTTTTTCGTCTTTATTTGATTTTTTTTTGCATTTTTTAGTTTTGCATCAACTTTTTGTGTATTATTGGTTCATCTCGGCGAGAGGAATCAAAAAAGTAAAAAATTATGACCGAAGCTTAAATTTTTTTGAATAAAGACAAAAATAAGCCAAAAAGTCCGTTTTTTACACTTTTTTCGATCTTATTCGAAAAATTGAGGGGTCTAATCATAATCTCTTACCTTATTGGATTCCTCTCGTCGAGACGAACCAATAACAATTAAAAAATCGATGCAAAACTAACAAACGCAAAAAAAAATCAAATAAAGATGAAAAAAAAAGTTAAGCCAACTTATTTAGCCAAACCTTGCCTCGAGTCCCCAGACTTAGTCGAGGTACGCATAAATTGACTCGGACATCTGAGTTATGAGGGAAAAAAATATATGGTAGTGTGGCCATATATGGATATGGTGGTCCATTTCCTAGTCTAGTTTAGTTCCCCATTTTTTACGGGAGATGCCCATTTTTCTTCTTCCTTTTTCTTCCCTTCATTAATATTCAATGGTCTTGATTCCAGCACCGTCATGGGCCACCGGCTATGGCTATGCTTCTGTTCTATTTTCAACATTAAAAGCTAGTAAAAAAGTCATTGACAGAAATGGCACACTCAAACCCAACTTGCACGCATGGGTTGTCAAACAACTTGGCTTATAATTAGGGGCTCGTTTGTTTAATATCTAAAAATCAACAACACAATTAAAAATAGGACCGATGAACGGGCCGAACGAGTCAACAAGTTAATTCTCCAAGCTTGATTTGAATACTTAGCAAAACTATAAAAATAAATTCAAACTTGGTATATGTTAGTGAGTTTTAATAAAGCCGATCGCAAGTTAGCCTTGCGTAATTTTTGAGATTTTTAAAACTCATAATTAAGTCAGATGGTCCGAGTAGTGGCTTGGTTGATCTTGTTTGGCAGCTTAATGAGCTTAACAAAAATATTGGGGCTCGATTTGTTTATATAACAAACTAATGGCGAATGAGCTTTTCTCAAAAGAACACGAACTCAAACTCGAATAGTTTTGTTTGTTTATCAACCACCAATGTAGTTATTGTGAAACAAACGAGCCCTAACGCAGCATCAATTGGGAGATTTTGACAAATCTTCATCTTTTACAACGGATTCGGGAAACCTGTAACGCCCCAAAGTGCTACAGAGTTGTAGCGCGCATCACATCCGTCTAATTTGGCAACTAACGGTCTGGATTCGCAGACACTTTCTTACCGGTAAAATAAGAAAGCTTCTGGAAATCCAGACTATTGAAAACGCTTTTGGACGGTTGTAATTGGGGACCACAATCCTGAAGTGGGCACAACAGGTCCCGGATCCTTTTACAACATAGTACAGCTCTTGGCTGATGGCTGATAATAGTACTAATTCTAATTAATTTCCTTGTTACAAATGGTTAGAGATATTACACTTACAAAATTACAAGAACGGAATACTACATCAACCATATTAAAATTCACAATAATTAATAAAACCCACTAAACAACTCAAGAAATATTAATCATATAGAATGTAAAATAAAAAATAAACAACCCACAAAACACTCCCAATGACGAAGAGATAATATTGAATTCTTTTCTTCAACAAGATTTGACCCCTCACTTTTGCGAGTGTATACAAGGATATTCAACTATTATTTATAAATTGCATAATTTATTGACTTTTTGAAAGTAATATGAAACCATATGTAAAGGGTACATATGAAAAGATTGTAGTATATCGTTGATCTGGTCTTGGCAGCTGCTTTTTTCTACATCTGAACCAAAAAGCATTACATCAGCCGTAGTGCAAGATTACATATGCATTTTGATAATATTCGTGTCCAGGTCAATTTACATGCATTTCGACTTATTCTGATGACCCAATTCCGCCGTTCACTTGTGACGAGCCCAATTAAAATCGAAGGAAAATTTCATTTGAATTTGTCTCAAAGAAGTTGACTGAACGTAAGACGTTTTGAATATGAGATCTTAGAAGGGAACAAGCTCTTAAATCTCGGCTCCACCACCCCAAGATGACACATGCATGATCAAACTTTTACCTTTAATAACTAGCCGAAATTTTCCCACAGTTGGTGGTAGTTTATTGGGAGTTTTTAAGACTCACTCAAGCAATATCTATCTACCCACCAATAATTGCATACATGTGTCGCTTTCAAACCGCCTTTTGAGTTTTATTGCACCACCCTTTTTCTCTATGTTTGGGTTGTATGTGACCATTTCAAATGTGGAAAAAAACTTATTGCACCGAAAGGAAAATGCTAATAATCACTTATTGGGTTGTTAATAAGATAGCAAAATAACAACTAATTAATTATAATTTTCTATATATTCTAGTACCTTTAAAACCGTTAAAACTTAAAAGTACATTGAAAAATCTGAGTTTTTTTTTGTAGTCTTCTTCCCTTATTAACAACTTAATGAGCTGTCAATAGCATAAAGGCGTAACTGAATCATAAATATAAATTGGGCAAAGTTCTCACAATACTCTACCTTAAGAGTTTGATATCTTATAAATTCAATGTTAGGTTGTAGTCTCCCCTAGTTGGTTTCTTGTGAGAAAGAGGGGACTTCAATTATTACTCTCTCTCCCCATGAGAAAGAAAAGTTGTTCTTCACCCGTCGAACCCTAGAAGTACTTAATTATACATGAAATCCAAATTAAAATAATATTATTAAGATACCCGGGTCACGAAAACATTTGACACCCAAATCTTACTAAATTAATAAAAGATTTCCGTGTTTAGTAAAATACAATGGCCTTGTTCGGTTTAGAGTTTAGTTTAGTTTTGATGATGTAAGCAGGTGTAATAAGTGAAAGGAGATAGAGAGAGAAATGAGGGAAATGATGATGTCATCAAAACCAAAACTAAACCAAAACTGAAAACCAAACATGCCCAATGAAACTCGAAAGCCCCAAGCGTAGATCACTAACTCTCTGTGTTACTTTTCTGCATTACTTGTAACATTAGGGCATAAATTCAATGTTAGGTTGTAGTCTCCCCTAGTTGGTTTCTTGTGAGAAAGAGGGGACTTCAATTATTACTCTCTCCCCATGAGAAAGAAAAGTTGTCTTTCACCCGTCGAACCCTAGAAGTACTTAATTATACATGAAATCCAAATTAAAATAATATTATTAAGATACCCGGGTCACAAAAACATTTGACACCTGAATCTTACTAAATTTAATAAAAGATTTCCGTGTTCAGTAAAATACAATGTAACTTGAAAGCCCCAAGCGTAGATCCCTAACTCTATGTGTTACTTTTCTGCATTACTTGTGACATTAGTGCATAAATATTCGTGAAATGTACACTAAAATCATAAATATAAATTGGGCAAAGTTCTCGCAATACTCTACCTTAAGAGTTCGATATCTTATAAATTCAATGTTAGGTTGTAGTCTCCCCTAGTTGGTTTCTTGTGAGAAAGAGGGGACTTCAATTATTACTTTCTCTCCCCATGAGAAAGAAAAGTTGTCTTTCACCCGTCGAACCCTAGAAGTACTCTATTATACATGAAATCCAAATTAAAATAATATTATTAAGATACCCGGGTCACAAAATCATTTGACACCCAAATCTTACTAAATTAATAAAAGATTTCCTTGTTCAGTAAAATACAATGTAACTCGAAAGCCCCAAGTGTAGATCACTAACTCTCTGTGTTACTTTTCTGCATTACTTGTGACATTAGTGCATAAATATTCGTGAAATGTACGCTAAAATTCTCACTTTTTTGGCATTATAGAAAAACCCTTCTAAATTTATGTGATGGGCGTTTGGGTGACAAAAATGATAAGGGGTCGACCCAATTCTATATTACCCATAAAAAGCAATATTGTTAGTTATTATCCAAAAGCCTTTTTGTCAACGAATGAGTATTCATTGAATGCGTGTTGTCTTCGGCCTTTTTAGGGTGCCCCCCATTTTGACAATTTAGCAAAAGTCAAACTCATCAACCCAATGGGAAATCCAAAACTAACTACAGCTGCAGAGGCCAAATCCATAAACTCAACCCACTTGCGCTCTCTCTCTCTCGAGTATATAAAGCAACTCACACCTTAACCATCTCTTATGCACAAGCTCTTAAAACCAGATACTTAGCAAAGTCAGTAATGTCTTCTGTCTCCTCTCTCTCTCTCCAAATCTCCAACCCTCTTCTCAACAATATTCAGTACTCCTCAATGTCTGAATTCAACGGAAACGGCGGTGGCGGCGGCAACGACGGGGATTTACAAGCAGTAGTTAGGGGATTCAACAACAGCTTCTCCACTTGTAGTAGTACTGCTACAATCTTGGATTACCCACAAACTTGTTTTTCTCCCTTGATTATACAAGAAGATGATTTGTTTTTCTGTTCTTTCCCTGATTTATTATGCGAAAGGAACACGGTTTTCGATGAATTGGAGGAACTTTACAAGCCTTTCTACCCCGTGAATCAACTATCCCCACAAGCTTCTCTTTCTTCATCTGTTTCTGGAGAAGACAGATCAGAGCCCGAAAGGGTGCACGAAAAAGAGGCTTTTCCGGAGTCTACTACTGTTGCTGGTGCAGCTCCTGTTTCTGGTGCAGCTCCTTCTAGTTCTCCTCTTGCAGTTAAATACAAAAGAAGGTTAGTCGGCTCGCAAAATACTGGGATTCTGTGTCTCCAAATATTCTCGTGTCTAAATGCATGTACACTTACCTGATAATAAATAAGTTTATATATTTCGAGATTTTTAATCATATGGTGCAGCTGGTACTCAAATTGAGAACAAAAGGACAAATATTTTGAGAGGAAAAATGTACCCGTGTATCGGTTACCGCAAAATTAGGCTTCCAAACTCGTGTGTGAGGTTTTTTATGTATCGTGTTACTGAGATTGAATAGAAGGACAGTGAGAATTTAGTGACAGAAAATCTGGGTTGAATGCTTTTCAAGTTCAATTTTGAGTTTGCTGAAAATCTTGTATTGTATGGTGACAAATTTTCATTTTCTTTTTATCAGGAAGACTCAACACAAAAGAGTGGTAGTGGAAGTTGCAGCTGAAAGTCTTTCCTCTGATGTGTGGGCTTGGCGTAAATATGGTCAGAAACCCATCAAAGGATCACCCCATCCTAGGTATATTGCGCGCTCTTTCTCTCTCTCTCATTGTGAACAAAAACCCTTATCACCGATTAGGATACAGAAACGATGTGGCAGTGACAATTTGAAATTACAAGTCATTCCCGTGGGTATTATGACTTAATCAAATGACAGGATCACAAACAGTCGCATCATTCTGTAACTCAATGTCATTTAGCGCGGAAAAATTATACAAGACTAGTATTTTTCAATCACTTATTTACTCTCTTTTTGGTGAATGAGCAGGAGCTATTATAGGTGCAGCAGTTCGAAAGGATGTCTAGCAAGGAAGCAAGTGGAACGAAGTCAAACAGATCCCCAGATGTTTGTCATCACCTACACGGCCGAGCACTGCCACGGCCACCCAACTCGCAAGAGTTCCCTCGCCGGCACCACCCGCCACAAGTTCTCTCAACCCAAAAGCCCCACCTCAAGCGACCCCGACGCATCGATATCTGCAGGTTCCGGCTGCTCTCTATCGCCACCCGTTACCCCGTTATTGGCAGCAAAGGACGAAGCTGAGCAACGAATATTGGATGAAGCAAGCAAAAATAGTGGAATTGGACTTGATCATACGTATGATGCGATGTTGTTTGATGACTTTTTTTCGGGCTTCGATGAACTTGATAGACTCACCTCCGATTTAGCTTATTGTAACTAGTTAATCCAGACGTTAAATTGATCAAATTTTGCCTGTCAGAATGTCAAAAATAGTTGTTGTACCCATTTAGCTTATTGTAACTAGTTGTTGTATATCGTATTATAGTGTACCGTTACCGTGTTCTTCACTACAAGGCAGTTCATACATTTCTCCTTCTTTATTTTTTGGTTCCTACTTAGAACACCAGACTTTGTTTAGATTTAATTAAGTATCAAAAAGAATTCGTGATAAATTTTCGTTTGGGCAGAGTTGCAAACGCGGACAACACGCGGTTTAAGGCAGAGTAACCAATCATGTAGTGTTACGCAAGCTGATGAGGTTTTAAAATCGGGATACGTATTTGTTATATAAATCATATCGGGGTATCGTGTATCGTAAGATACTAGTGCATGCCGTCTCCGTGCCTGAAGGCACGACTTGAGCAATCTACACACTTGACCGTGGACCCGTGCCGGTGCCCATTTTTTATGGTCTTTCGAATTTCAAAGAGGGGGAAGGAGAGGAGGTAGTGAGCGAGAATGTGATTTGAATTTCGAAGATGGGAGAGAGAGAGAGAGAGAGAATGTGGTTTGAAATTTTGGGTGTGGTGAGCCGGTGGAGGAAAAGGATAGTGAGAGAGAGGGAGAGGAATGACTTGGCAGGGAGAGAGATAAAATGTATACGATGAGTGGGACAAAAAATATGACTGGGACAAAAATCGCACTCTGTTGTAATATAGATGTCAACCACAGTATATAATTAACAAGTATTTATACCTAATAACACCAACAAACTAAGTTTTTAAGTTGTAAAATTTCAAGTCTCTCAAATTCCATATTGTGATTTCCCGCTACCTTAGTCAATGGCAGAAAAGAAAACCCCTAATGTTAAAACATCTAACTCAAAACCAATTGGCAATGGAGTGGAGAGGCCGTCTATGCTCATATACGAGTTTTAGAGGTTGTAATTAACCAATGTGCAAGTCAGTGGTCGCACGTGGTGAGGTAAACAAACGATTCTACGTATACGACAACTATCAACCATCAATGTCAAACAAAGGGGGAACTAACCATCAACGACATAGAGTCTTGTTCAAAAGCCTCCGAAAGCCTAGCTCTCATACCATGTTAAAGCATCCAACTCAAAACAAATTGGCAAAGAGTAGAGAGACTGCCCATACTCATATACTAATTTTAGAGGTAGTAATTAACCAATGTGAGACAATCTCCAACACATAATAATATTTTCCCAAAACATGATCGAAGTATGATTTTTCTTCTATCAAGCACTATATAGAGGATGGATGTCTTTCAATGGTTTGAATGTCACTCAAACGATTTATATTAATGCGTTTGAGATTCCACTTCTTACAATATTCTATTAAGTAATCGTAGGATACATACTGAATCGGGATATGCATATATATTGTAGCATACGCCATCTTATTGTAGGATTTCTTTACAAAAAGGATATGGGATGAGATATGTATCGTTTTCCTAAGGAGACGATACGAATCGTATGATATGTTGGAAATTATCAAAATAAATGGGTTTTTATTTGGGGTTTTATCAAATATTTCTTGTGCCTTTTAGAAAGTTTTTTTTGTTGTGTTTTGGTTTTGTCCCACATTGGCTAGTGAGGAAAAGGTCGAGTGGTTTATAGATGGGAACATTTCTATAATGTTCACATAGTGTTAAGCGGCAAGGCACCTATGGTGCTACGCGCTTTACATGGAACACACTCATACGCACCCGCGCGAGCGCGCGTGAGCGTGGCAGTGGGTTGTGTGGCGCTTTGATGGCACACTTAGCACGTCGGCGCGAGGCGCCTTGTAGGCGCTCTTTCTTATTGCCACTTGGCGGTAAGGTGTCGCTGACATGGCGTACGGGTCGGAACGGATTTGTATTGATACCAGTGAAACTGGGTATCAATACCTTTGGGCTATCCCACGGTATCAATACCAGCGCGTCTGCGCGCGGATTTCAGACATTAGTTCGTGAACGGATGCAACTCAAAACGGAGAGTTATAACCCAAACTCATGTCTATTCACTTAGGGGCATGTCCTAAAGTGAAAAGGTACATTTGAGTATATAAATAACACCTAAATTACATTCATTTTACACCGAAATTCTAGCCTTGTTACTCTGCCAAAATTTCTACAGATCGCTCTCTAGTTTTTTGCTGTACCGCTACTCTGCAGAAACGGTGCCAGCAATTCCTTGGTTCTTTCGATTCTATTTTCGACTCGGTATTCTGTCTGTCCTTCGTTTGTGCGGACGCAGGCAGAAGGTCATTGAATTGATCGGGTTTCGTTGTATCCTCGAACAGATTCGCTATCAACCCGGTGCACACCAAACGGTGGGGGCGAATACTGTTTTCGGAAAGCGACATAGTAACGTGCCTCAAACAGACTCCCGCATTTTTGCACCAACATGATATGTATCATGTATCATAGGATTTTAACAACTATTTGATTGGTGGTATGGTGGATTTGTGTATCCCTAGCATTATTGTTACGCATGCACCTTGAAGCATTAAGTTGCAGAATTTTTAGATGTCTCTCTCTAGAGTTCAAGAAATTTGGCCCGAAATCCCGCCTCTCAATGGTTTTATTGCCGTTACAGATTGTATGGGTCAAAGATCTTTTGCTGTATTATTGGTTCAATAATGCAGCAGAATCAACTTGACAATTTTGGATGATTTTATATGTAGTTCTGGGACGGTTCTGGCCAGGCTTCACTACTTTGGAAAAGGACAGAAGTTATACTATTTTATAAAGGATGAGAACCCAAAGTTTGTCGGTAGTCGAAGACATGAGATTTAGAAGTTGCTGCTTTCTCTTGACGTCAAGTTTGAAATCTCTCACGAGTTATCAACTTCTTTGAAGTCAATCTATACAGAACTTTGTTTCAACTTTAATCGAGCCTTAGCTAGTAGACGGAGGGATTGGTCTGCCAGAATTAGTCGAGGTACAAGTAAGTCGACCCGAACACCTGAGTTCAGGGACGGAGCCAGAATTTTACCTTTGTGGTGGCAAACATGCATACTAAAAAAATAAATGGAAACAACATATTCATCAACTCTAGAGAAAATTAAAATAACATAAAAACTATAATAAACGATGTTTCATATGCACGTAGAGTACCAAAAAAAGAGTAATTTTAATTTAATCTATCTACTCCCTCTGTCCAAAAATATAGTCCCTCGTTTCATTCTAACCAGATAAAAAATTGATTATATCTTTCAATCGGTAATACATTTCATATAGATCTTGTTTGATAGATCTCAATTAAATCTAAAATATAAAGTTTTTAAAATCACCTAAAACATTATAGATTATAAGATGTATTATCGATTGGGGGGGCAGCCGCGCCAGTGTCGGTCTGATGATCAGAGTCGTCCATTGCATAGAGCTCATTAAGTTCTACAAGCGTACCGAAAATCAACTCGATCGGATATCGTTAAGTGCGTGATCTAAATATATAAAACTGGAAAAAAAAATTGGAACACATACGACTTGAAACACTGGATGAAAACTATTAAACCCATTTTTTTCAAGTTATTTTTGTTCCGATGACACACTTAACGATATCCGATCGAGTTGATTTTTGGTACACTTGTAATACTCGACAAGCTCTACGTAATGAACGACTCCGATCATCGGACCGACACCGGCGCGGCTACGCCGGGTGCCGCACAGTACCCCCCATTGTCCTATAGATTATAAGATATATTGCATTGAAAAGGGGCACGAACTCCCAAAAGAGACTATATATTTGGGACAGAGAGAGTACTAAACTAAGACATCTTAAATTGTGTTCAACGCTCTTTCATGTCTTCGATGATAGGCTCAGCATCAAAACTTCTAGCAATGCCCTCGTTAATGTATGTGATCAAGAAACTTGCCAAAAAAATCATCCTTTATCCTATTGCGCAATCTAGTCTTCACAAGTTTCATAATTGAAAATGCACGCTCTATCGTAGCCGTTAAAACCAGGCAAAATTAATACAAGACGAATTAATCTATCAAGAGGATAAATTGAATGAAGGTTTCTTTAAGAGAATATAGGCAGCCGTATTAATGGAGTTTGTTTCTCTTTTCTTTACGACTTTTTTTTTTCCTTTTCTTTTTGTCGATCTGTTCCCACAAGTTTGCATAAAAACAGTAAGTTTACTTTTTCTCAATGAAGGTCTCATCTTTCTTAATATTTTTCTTGTCTAATGGAATTTGGTTTTGGAATATGTTTTTAGGCCTTTTTTCTTGATTCTTGAAAAAAAAAAACTAGAGGATTAAAGAATTCTTGTGTAACAAAAAATAATGAAAAAATCTAGTGGTGGCGAGGTTATATATTTTGAGGATTCTATCTGAGCTTGGAAATGAGAGAACTACAAGAAATGCTGAATTTGAGCTAAGCCCAGATTTGGATATCAGATATAGAACCATCCTAGAACGTTCCTGGGCCAATTCTGATTTGATAATTGGACCTAACAATTGAAAAATGTTAACTGGGCCAAATCAGTTTTACTCTAAAAAAATCTAATTAGCAACTGAAAAATGTTGAATTTACTCTCAAAATCCAAGTAGCACATGTCTAAATTATTTTGTAATTTTTCATGAATGATGAGTTTTTATAGCTAGGCAACCAGTGGCAGAGCTAGGTAAGAGAAATCGGTTCGATGATTTTTTTAAGATTAAATCCAGTCATTTGAATTTTACAAGACGGTTTTGATAAATTTTGAAAATCAATCTCGAGTACTGTTGTTACCATATCATTCGACGAACTCAGTATCATTACCGCATGGTATCATTCACCGTAATTTAGTGTTCTCGAAATGAAAATTATTCCTTTTTTTGAAAATATTTTCAAATTTTTATAAGAGTTTTTTAAGAATATCTATCAAAAAGATGTAAAACTTACTCCAAAATAATAAATTGGGGGCCCACCCCGGCCCCTATATAGCTCGGCCACTGTAGACAACATATATAAATACTTCTTAATATTAAGGATAAACCTACTGGTACAGAGGTTTTTGCACAGAAAATGTACCGAGCCCTCTCGGGGGACGACTTTTGGGTCTCACACGAGTGATCCGAACCGTTCATTATTCTTAGAACATTTTTCCGAAGGGCCCCACAAAATTTCAGCTCAATCGGACGGTTAGAAGTGCTTGAACCAAAGTCCCACCGTTTCAAACAAAATCACGGTTCGGATCACTCGTGTGGGACCCAAAAGTGGGCCCATGAGAGGGCTCGGTACATTTTCTGTGGGAAAAGCTCTGTACCCGTAGCAAAGTCCATAACACAATCGACCATACAATACCATAATTGTTCCTTACATGAACTTCTTACAACCACTTACAGATTTTACACCATGGATGAGGTAGCTACTAGAATTAAATCTACCTACAGTACTTAATCCATGACCAGAAGGTTATTTATATATCTTCGACTGCATAGTTTGTGATTCCACCAACATCTTGCAGCATTTGCAGACACTGATCACCATCACTGTTTCCACCAAGCAAAGCAGCCACCGAACCCACGAAAGCAGCATTCATGTAGGTAGTAGGCTCCGAATGGGAGTAATCCGATCTCAAGTCGTTGAAGTGGTCGTTGGAATCGGGGCCTCCAACGATTGCTCCCACATGAGTATTTGGATTTGGTTTTGCAGAAGAGTACCAGGTTGAGTAGCCGTCGTTGCACCCCACCTTGGCAGGGTGATATTGGACTGAGGGGATGGATGAACCTCTGTGGTGTAACTGCAGTGGATATTTGCTGCCAAATCCTACCATGTATGACATCTTCATGGGGTTGTTTCCTAGTATGTAATCCACCTGGAAGAAGAGAGAACAATTAAGCTTAGAACACTGGAAAGTTCAAGAACTGATTAAGTCCTCTTTCTTGCAAAAAGAACACTGGAAACGCGAAAATGGTGTTTTATTCACGTAATTCAAGCCATTTTTTGTATGAAAATAGAACTTTTAAGCTTCAAAAGTAAGGAAACGCGAAAATGGTGCTTTAATTACACACTGGTACAGATTTTTACCTGTGTTTTTGCGAAGGCCTTGATTTGAGATGGGGAGAAATGTGCAGAACCACATTGGACTCCCTGGATTTTCGCTGCAGTAAGTATCTTGGAGTAGATTAAGAGCACCATGGAAGCACTTGTAACATACTGTAGATTGCTACTATCTCTAGTATACAGAAGCCCACCTGCAAGCAAAATACACCCATGTTTCTCTTTTCGAATCATTGCAAATATCGGCTCAGAAAACTTTCGCAAAAAAAAAAAAATATATGAGAATCCAATATGACAGCACAAAAATTTCTTTTTAATTCGTAGTGTTTTCCGATTGCAAGTTTTTGTCATTACCAGGGGTTGTAAGGATCTGAACAGAGCTACTTCCAGGCATCAGCGCACATACGAAAGAGTCAGCATCCCTCTTAAACTTCTCCAAATTTGACTTTCCACCATAAAATTCCTGAACAAAAATCTCATTACTTTAGTCACTTCATTGAACAAGAAGACATTTTTGTCATGGCAAAATAATACAAGTACCTTTGCTAGTAATGTCTGTGCTCCGGCAAATTTGTTATCCCAACTGAACTCGGACACTGCCTGGCTCCAGCCTTGGCTGTTCGATGCATAGTTCAAGTAGCTGGTTTGTCCTGTGGCTTTGTATAGCCACGCCGCTGCCCATAACAGCTCATCCTTCATGAAATACCCGTAAATAAGCTCATGACTGAAAGGTCCATATAATTTTGTTGGAAATTTACTTATGCAACAAAAAAAAATGGTTGAAAATTTTGTTATTACCTGATAGCCAGAGTAAGAGCAATAGAAAGGGCAAGAACCTTTGTAAGACACTTTGTACTTGTCTGCAAACTCAAACAGCTGAGATACATTTTGACTAAGTCAGATGAACAAACCCATTGAAAAAACTTGATGAGCAGAAACTGTCATGAAATTATGCTACCTACCGATTTTGCATGGCTTAATAGATTGGCAGAATAGTTGGAATTGACACCTTTAAAGAAAATCGAAGCAGCAGAAAGAGCAGCTGCAGCATCAGCCGCCGCCTCTGTGCCTGGTGAATTGGAGGTGATCTTGTAGAGTGTTCGAGGAGTGTCCATGTCTTCGGGGCGCTCCCAACACTGGTGATCTTGATTTCCATCTCCTACCTACAAGATACCAATATCAGAGAAGTAGAAACTTGCTAAGAACCAAGGCAGACTGTTATTACAGACTTCGAGTCCTTGTTTGGAAACACAGTTTGGTTTAGGCCCTTAGGAGCCTCTCTTTTTATTGCCCGGTTGCTTGTACATGCATTGGCCAGTGAATAATCACAGGAATGGGTTTGATGGAAAATTCAAATAAAACAATTGGTATTGGCCCATAAAATTGTTATCAATAAAAATAGTCCAACCAATTATTTTTGTGATGTAGAACCACCAGCAGATGGGTTCTTAAAGCATTGGGGATGGGGTTAAATTGAAAGGAGGCCGAGTTCAGGGATAGGGATAAAGTTGTAATAGCGGGAGCCTTGTGCACTGGGTAGCACTTTTTCTTTATTCCATACGAGCTTAGAATTGCTCGAATTTGGTGGATTGACTGGAAACAGCCCAACGAACGTTAATTTCCATACCAAAGCTTGATAACTAATACTACAAGAGGAAAAATATGTTTTTAGTCCCAAGTTGGCACTATTCCAAGCAAAACAACCCAGGCCTCCATTTTTTTCAGAGAAGTTGCCATTATGCAATTACTCATTTCATGCTTCCACGCAAAGTAATATCGTAAGGCTTTTCTGTTGTGGATTCAAGAGCTTTCATATACTAGAACGATATCCGGTCCTGTCTTTGTTATTACTGCTCGAGTCTTTGAAGAAGTGAAAAAAAGAGAGATTAAACCTGTGTATAGAGAGTGGTAGGTGAAGTGTGAGCTCTTAGTAAGAAATCAGAACCCCAACGGATTGCTCTGTGGATATAATCCGTCTGACCGGCTGAAGATATCTCTTTCTGGTGCTCAACGGCAGCCCAACTCAATAAGGTCACAGTGAATGACATGGGCCACCCAAACTTGACATTGTCACCCGCGTCATAGTACCCTCCCACCAGTTTCACCTGTCACAAGAAATATGAATTAGTAGTAGTTGTAGTAGTTACCAATTACGAGAAAGGGAAAACAGAAAGCAAAAAACAGGAACGATTCGACTTAGATTTATGGACTGTGGACAAAATTTAGCTGAAGTGAAGGAATATTACACAAGACAGTCATATTGCATATGCTAGTGTGACATGTTCCATACATGCTCATAAGTTTTTTTTTTGAATTATGTTTCCAAGTGTATCAAGGCTTAGTGAACAAAAATTCTAAGCAGTTTTCAAACAAATATAGGTGCCCATAAACACTAAAAGTGCCAAATTTTTAATCGTCTTGCTCAATTTTCTGATGGGCTCACAGAGAGTGATTGTATCTGCCCTGATGCTAGCAACGAAAAATCGTACATTATCTGGCTTGCCATCAGAGAGAGCAGAGTCTCCCCTCCATTTCACTCTCTGATCAACGGGCAGTTTTCCAGATCGTTGTCCTTCAAAAAACATGATTGCTTTACCAAGAGCATCTTTGTAGTCATAAGCTCCAGAGCAGAGCCCGTCGGCTTTTAGGAGTCGTACATTTGGACTGGATAAAATGCAGAAAAACAGCATGCCCAACACTATTCCACTACAGGCCATGCTTTGTTATAAGTTAAATGCTGCAAGGTTGTGTACTTGTGGTCTGGATGTATGGTTTGCTAGTTATATATAGACAAAATGAAACTACAGTTTTCCTTTGTCTTGTTTTTCCTTGTTTGAGCTATATCTAACAGCTACATGCCCCATTCCCATAAAAGTTGTGGAACTATTTGTTTAAACCCAATTACATGGATGTGTTTGATGAGGTATGAATGATGATGAATTCATGAAATGGAGATCGCGTGAAGGAATATATTACATGATGCCCCAAAAACCATGCCATTGTTGTGTCAATTAATAAGAGTTCTGAAATTTGAGAATGTTGAAGATACTGTGTGCCACGACCCCAAGGGGTTGTCAAAGTGGTCTGACCTTGAAACTTAGGAGTTTGTTCTCACTTAAGGTCATAGATTTGAATCCCCTTGCCAGCAAACTCTTGGGGCTACTGGGGATTATACCCGGTCGTTACCTTCAGGGCCCCAGAATTCGTCGAAGTGCGCGCAAGTTGGCCTGAATATCCGGTTATCCAAATAAAAAAAAAGGTAATGTATGCCTCAATATCGCATGATGTTAAACTAGGAAAGTGGCCAATGTTCCATTCTCTCAGATATACCGTGAGTAGTTTTTCCTTTCCAGTTCTTCCCGGGACTATTTTGATGATCCAAAATATTCATATTTTAGAGCTCATCAAAACACTAAAAATATGAGTTTTTTTTATACCTATCGATGTCCGAACAAGTTAATTTTTTTACTGGATGCTCTTCTCAACGAGCCCTACGACTCTTATGGTTCAGATCAATGGATTTCCGAACCCATAATTTTATAACTTTTCTTAAAGATTCTTTCAAACCGGTAGGGTCCTGAATTCTGAATGAAAATCAAAGAATTAAATGAGTAACGTAAAAATATCCAATGGGCGTGATTTTCTCTGAGACCACCTTAATAATTATTTTAAAATTATTTAACGGTTCGGATCGTTTGTGTAGAGCCCGAAAGTAGGCCCCACAAGATTGCAATTTGGCAAAGCACTTTGTTTGTAGCTGATACGGCGTCATTTGGAGGTTGGGACAGGGAGGGGGGACAGCCTCTTGGGACAGCAGATCCGGAGCCATATCGCATGATGTTAAACTAGGAAAGTGGCCAATGTTCCATTCTCTCAAAATATACCGTGAGTAGTTTTTCCGTTCCAGTTCTTCCCGGGACTGTTTTGATGACCCAAAATATTCATATTTTAGAGCTCATCAAAAAATGGACCATGCCAAAAACCACGATGGGTGATATGATTTCGCTACGTAATGTTCTTGAGATAAATGGGTTAAATGAGTTCTGGCCGGTGTTGTAATATCTTTTTTGTTCCAAATAAAAGCGTTCTGGAACCATATCAACGGGTATCCAATCGACACGATTTTTGGCATGTATAGTTATCGACGAGGTCTAAATTATGAACGATTAGGATCATCAAAATAGACACCGGAAGAGTCCAAAAAATATCAAAACTAGACCGGAGAGGATCCTGTTCCTTCTGAATCTCTGTTAATTGGTGCTCCCAATTATTATTCGTCCGTGTGAAGGGTTGAAAAAGGAGTTGTGGAGGTATCATATATAGGTTAGAGACTTACAAAGATTACGTAGAGACATGGAGGAAAGGATAGTGTACCCACTCCTCAACGTCATTAGTTGGAAACATTCTCATGCTATGATATGTTTTGACATTCCTGCCCCCGTGATTAAGCAGAATTACTCCCAAAGAGCCCCAAGGTTTTCTTCAAGGTGGTCTCTTGGGATCAAGGTTTTAAATAACAATTTCGAGACACGTAATGGGTGTATTGAACGATACAGAACGAGAATCGGTTGTAGCTGTCTTGAATTTTTAGAAATTATTCTGACAAAAAAAAGGGCAGCTGAATTACCTAGAACAGTCAAGTATATGTCGTAACAGTTATGAATTACAAACCGGTCAATAAACATGCAATTTTTTTTTATCTCACCGGTATATTAGGAATGTAATAGTATTAGAAGTCTCAAACCTGTTACGCAACCTGCCGATGCGAAACCGATGCGAAAAGTAACAGCGAATTTTTGAAACCTTGCTTGGGATGCGATTGAAAAAATTGATCGTATCCCAATTCCCACATGCTTGTAAGAATGCACCTCTAACAACGACGTGAATTTGTATGTGTAATCTCTTTTTGGATCTATTAATACTTGTGTTTTTATGTGTCATCGCTCGCACTAAGGAAGTTTCCTTGGTCTCCTATCGTGGCCCGTGGGTAAGCAAGCAAGCAATGACAACACTCAACAAATTGAGGTGTGGTGGTCTAGTGGACCATACATGCATATATTTGGATCACTACAAGAGTTCAAGTAAGAACTAAAATGATTGAATGAGTCAACTTGATATACTGTGTTTGAGCACTTTCTGACAGATGAGGATTTTGGCTGCCTTGGGTCAGTGGGTGTTCTTGTTGTTGGTTTCAATTTGTTAAATGTCTTTTTGTTGATCGACCTTTGGTTGAATTGCCTCCCCCTTCCCTAACTTAATGTATCCTGGTCAAGTTTCTCAATAAGCTTGTTGTCGTTTCATACATAGAATGGAAAGAAGGTGATGTTCATAATCAGCATGGAAATATGCATGAGAGAAATGTCTTCCCAAAAATATGGGCTAGTTCATGGAGTATATGCAGGCCAAGATTTTAATATTCTAAAAATCTGTGAATTTTAGATTCTTATTTCGAACTTAGTATTTTATTAGAAATTTTTCCGTTTTATTGCATAAATTGGCTAGAATATTAGGTTTCTTATCGAGGTTGTTTCTATTTTCTTTTATTATTTTCTTGTTCTCAAAGATTTCAATTTAGCTTTTCGTTATTGTGTTCCCTTTCTAGTATTTTTAGGCTATCATTATAAATAAGGATGCAAGCCCATAGGGCTAGTTAATTAGTTGATTTTGATCAAATAAAAATGAGATTTATCTCATAACGTTTGTTCATAAAGGAAGTACCTAGCTA
Source organism: Vaccinium myrtillus (assembly GCA_016920895.1). Lineage (NCBI taxonomy): Eukaryota > Viridiplantae > Streptophyta > Magnoliopsida > Ericales > Ericaceae > Vaccinium > Vaccinium myrtillus. Next base: position 11,976,223 of record CM029281.1, on the reverse strand, counting down.
TTTGTCGATAAAAAGAAAAAGGGGAAACCTCTTGTCCAAACTTGTTCGTAGTTACTTTTACAAATAAGTTCCGTTAATCATACACTTGTTAGAAACCTCAAGGGGTTGGCAAAGTGGTCTTGCCTTGAGATTTGAGGTCTGCTCACACCTAAGGTCTCAGTTTCTCAGGTTCGATTCTCCTTACCAACAAACTTTTGGGGCCATTGGGGGTTATGCCCGGTCCTTACCTCAAGGATCCCGGAATTAGTTGAGGTGCGCGCAAACTGGCTCAGACATCCGGTATGGAAATATGCATGAGAGAAATGTCTTCCCAAAAATATGGGCTAGTTCATGGAGTATATGCAGGCCAAGATTTTAATATTCTAAAAATCTGTGAATTTTAGATTCTTATTTCGAACTTAGTATTTTATTAGAAATTTTTCCGTTTTATTGCATAAATTGGCTAGAATATTAGGTTTCTTATCGAGGTTGTTTCTATTTTCTTTTATTATTTTCTTGTTCTCAAAGATTTCAATTTAGCTTTTCGTTATTGTGTTCCCTTTCTAGTATTTTTAGGCTATCATTATAAATAAGGATGCAAGCCCATAGGGCTAGTTAATTAGTTGATTTTGATCAAATAAAAATGAGATTTATCTCATAACGTTTGTTCATAAAGGAAGTACCTAGCTATTTGTCGATAAAAAGAAAAAGGGGAAACCTCTTGTCCAAACTTGTTCGTAGTTACTTTTACAAATAAGTTCCGTTAATCATACACTTGTTAGAAACCTCAAGGGGTTGGCAAAGTGGTCTTGCCTTGAGATTTGAGGTCTGCTCACACCTAAGGTCTCAGTTTCTCAGGTTCGATTCTCCTTACCAACAAACTTTTGGGGCCATTGGGGGTTATGCCCGGTCCTTACCTCAAGGATCCCGGAATTAGTTGAGGTGCGCGCAAACTGGCTCAGACATCCGGTATTATCATTTTTGCACACCCCCTCCCCGCCGAAACTCGAAACTTTTTTTTTTTTTTTTTGGTTCTAATTTTATTAATTTCATTTACTAACTTTATTTATTTAATTAGTCATTTAATTTGGTTTATTTAAATTACATTTACAAGTAAATTATTATTTTAAATTGACATTAAAATTTGACTTTATATTTAGAAACTATATTATTTTAATTAGTTAATTAATTTGTCTTAACAATGAATAATAAATAAAAAACTTCTAAAAGTGAATAATAATATTACAATCACGTTTTAAAGTGAATAAATATTACAATCACGTTTTAAAGTGAATAAATATTACAATCACGTTGACAAGTGGTCAGCCCTAATCAATATTGCCTCCAAATTGTGGTCCCGGCACGACACCCAGTACCTGGAACCACAAATCAAGACGTGTGTCATAACTTAAAGCCCATCATTTAGCTTCATCCGATGCATTCTTCCACCACCACATTAGGATGGGTGGTACAGGGTGATTGGGGCGCAAAAAAAGTTGTACAAAGTGATTGTTAATACGGGCAATAGCTATTTCTTGGCGCTGTCGGATTGGAACTGGACGGGATCTCAAGGGCAAGTGAGTAAAACAACCTCTAGCATTCGCGTCAAATGTGTGTAGTACAATGTTGTACCGTGATGCGATGACTACCCCCAAACTCATACAGTCCATCCAATTTGTATATGGAGTTGTAGGCATCCAACAGCTCAGTGACTTTAGTACCTCATCTGCCATATTTTGTTCTAGATAAACCGCATTGTAGAGATATCTATTCTGATTAATTTCTTGGATAAGATCATGTCGTACTTGAGCCCAGCCCTCCTCAGTGTCATAGATTTGCGCGGCTATCGCCCTGAATTCACAATGACCATCAGCTTTGACGTCTTCAGTGTGAGACATATACTGCTGAAATTGCCAAGGTAAATGCTGAATGTAGTGGTTGTGCTCCCTCTCCCTATCCGCTGTCTCCCTTCCTGCATTTATCCCTTTCCCTTTCCCTTTCCTTCTCAATGTAGATGCGCCCTAGAGGATGAAGTAGATTTTTATGTACAAGAAGGTATGCGTCGTCCACTCTGCTCAGCTTTTCCGGCAGGTCGACCTTTATGTTCTATATTATACGATGGCCCTCGAACACTGCTGTTAGATGGATCTGCCATATCAACAAACCTGCCTATCATATGCTTTCGCATACATGGATCCATCCCCTGTAATATGTCAACCACACAAGATGTCTCGTCGGGTTGTTCTCCCTCGGCATTAAACCCGTCCGCGTGCATAGAGAGCCTACTCCAATGAACGTGGATACTGGATAGCGGAATCGGAATGCCCATGGTACGGTAATCCCTCAGATCGTGCATGCATGGCAACCCGTGTGATGTTTTGATCGAACAACCGCAACTGCTGCTTGGGAGGGGGTAGGCGTCTGCGGTGGATTCTAGCTGCAAACCGATTAACTCCATTGCATACAATGAAATGCGACACCTTATTTCATCAAAAATGGCGTCACGTAAATGTATGTGGCGTGGAATGTTGAGAGATTTCTCGAAGGACTTCTTAATTTTCCCAAATTGATTTACCAACATATTCTCTATGCCCTCAAAAGATGTTTGGAGCGATGACATGGTGGTACCCCTCAAATGACCAACCATCTGGATCGTAGTAGCCATCCATAATGTTCTTCGATGAATTACGAAAAAAGAAAGAAAAATATTGGGAGATGTTCTGTGAATGTATGTATGAAGTAGTGGGAGAATTAAGAAGAGAAGGTGTCAAGTAGTAGAAGAATGAGTAATATAAATAGATAAGAAAGTATTTTGCTGGAAATTTGAAAGGATCACGTGGTCTCATAAGGCATTGGGGGCCAGGGATCAAAAAGGTTTCAGATCATGTAATGTAAGATTTGGGGGCCAGGATCAAAGATAGGTTTCAAGACATGTAAGATTTTGGGGGGTAGGGATCAAAGATAGGTTTCAAGATCATGTAAGATGGACATCTGCCAATTTGATTTGGACCTATATGAGTATAAGATCCAAAAAGACAACTTAGTCAAATACCATACATTCAAATGGAGAATCCACATGAGTATGATTTTACCAAAAGTATCTGAATGGGGGGGCCAGGATCAGAAATATGCTGCTGGAAATTTGAAAGGATCACGTGGTCTCATAAGGCATTGGGGGGGCCAGGATCAAAGATAGGTTTCAAGATCATGTAAGATTTGTGGGGGCCAGGATCAAAGATAGGTTTCAAGATCATGTAAGATGGACATCTGCCAATTTGATTTGGACCTATATGAGTATAAGATCCAAAAAGACAACTTAGTCAAACAACATACATTCAAATGGAGAATCCACGTGGGTATGATTCTACCAAAAGTAAGTGTAGTACATACCATTTGCACTAATCAAGTAATTAAAAAATGAAGTAAATAAACAATATTTAATAAATAAAAGAGAAAATAAAAAAGAAAAAAAAGATATTAGAGCATATTAAAAAAATATATATATAAAGAACGAGAATTAAAAGATATAAGAAAAACAAGATATTAAATAATTAAAAAAGAGAAATAACATATTAGAGATTTCTAAAAAGATAGAAGAGAAAAAAGATATTAATAAAAGATATAAATAAATATTTAAATACAATAAATGAATTAAATAAAAAAACAAAATAAAACAAAATAAATGAATTAAATAATTAAATGAATTAATATAAAGAAATGAGTTAACTAAATAAAAGAAATAAATTAATTAATTAATATTAATAATAAAGTTATAGTAATTAAAGGAAGAGAGAGGGATAAAATGAATTAATAAAGAATTACTCTAAGGTCCATTATAGCTTTTTGTAACATATCTAGTCCACCTCTTAGTTCCATAACTCCTCTAATCCACCTTTTTGCAATTTCTAAGGTGTAAGGTCCACTCTCCATTTTTAATAGACAAATGTACCCTCACATTAAATTTAATACATAATATACTTTCATAGGGTACCCTAGGATTTAGGTTTAGGGGACACTTTCCTATTATAGGATTTTTAGTGGTTTAGGAACTTTCATAGGGTACCCTATGGTTTAGGTTTAGGCACTTTCATAGGGTACCCTAGGATTTTAGGCACTTCTTCTTAGGGTACCCTAGAATTTAGGGTAGGGTACCCTAGGGTTTTAGGGTACCCTAGGATATAGGGTAGGGTACCCTTGGTTTTTAGGGTAGGGTATCCTAGGATTTTAGGGTACCCTAGGATCTTAGGGTATCCTAAGAAGCGAGGGGTATTCTTGTAATTGGTACATGTGAGTGGACTAGATGTGTTAGGATAATATTAGGTGGACTAGACGTGTTAGGAAATAACTATAGTAGACCTTATAGCAATTCTCCCATGAATTAATATAAAGAAATGAGTTAACTAAATAAAAGAAATAAATTAATTAATTAATATTAATAATAAAGTTATAGTAATTAAAGGAAGAGAGAAGGGTAAAATTGTAATTAGGGTTGGGGCCGGGGGACGCGGGTGTCAGGGGGGTGGGGGGGGCGCAAAGCATTTTGCAAAAAAATCGTACACTTGTTGTATCTATATACCCTACCTCCTAAGTTATGATTTCCTTATTCACATATATTTTTTTGGGTGCAATCTTATTCACATATTCATGGTGATCTGTTGAGAATTGTAGTCCCCAATTTATTATATATTTTGATTATATTATCTATGTGAAAAATAAAATAAATAAATTTGAACAACTCAAGAAATTAGCAATATTAGGTATAACATAAACCTGATTAGCCCAAAAAAAAACACCATAAACTGCCTTAACAAGTTTTTGCTAAGCATGGGATGGCTGAACCATTGTGTATTACCCCAAGCGCTACTCCCTTGCGCTGTTTGATGATTTGATCACAGGACACAACTTTGGCCACTAAATTGGAGGGATTCGACTGTATTGGATATATTGAAGTGAGGTTACATCACCCGAATTTAGGTGTTAATTTCCAAAATTAACACCCGAAATTTTCCGGTTTTGTTTCCCAGAATAATGTCAATATTTTCGGATTTTAATTCTGGTTTAAAGACCTATTTCTCCAACACTCGATTTTCTAGCACAAAACTCAGCAACAAAGGTCTGGTGGTCGCCGGTGGTGGTTTATTTTATTTTATTTTTTTTGGTGGTGGTGGTGTTTGTGTGGAGAGCCGGTGGTGATGGTGGTTAACGATGGAGGGAGGGAGGGTTGGAGAGAAGTGATAGCGAGAAGTGACGGTGGCCGCCACCATTATATAGAAAATAAATTTTTATCGTTGGATTTTGTAGACTCATCACCACTAGATTTTTTTTAAACTCGCCACCATTAGATTTTTTTTATCTTTCATCCTCAGTTTAGTAGATAGATTAAACCGAAACTACTCTTTTTTGGTACTTTATGTACATATGACAAACATCGTTGATTAAAGTTTTTATGCTATATAGTTTTTTGTAGAGTGGATGAATATTCATAATGCAGTTTGTCTTTTTATTTTCCAAGTACATACTTTCGTCACCGCAAAAGTAAAATCCTAACTCCGTCCCCGTTTTTTTGGGTAAGATATATATGTCATTTGTGCACGCGAGCCAGATGGCTTCCACAGGACAACCATTTGACTGGGTCCCAAGTCCCCATTCAAATTCAACACACATGCCAAGATAATAATGACCAAATCATGATAAACATGTTCTTCTTAATTTCCTCATTATGGGTATTTTTTAAAACTTGGATTAGAACCACAAGTCTTTTAAGTACCAATTGATCTTGCCAACTGAAATGCTTCTGTGTCCTGCATTTTCTAAACTACCACAACTGCAATTGACTGCTATTTTTGTGCCTCTCAAGTTACCGTATAGTTGTTTAACAAAGTATTAGAACCCATTAATATTGTACTTAAATTAACTCCCATGTCTACCAATTAATTAATTGAGCTTCAACTAAACGCTTCCACTTGTTAATCACCATGGGATTAAGCTTTTTTTTTTGTTGTTGTATGGAGAGATTCTAATTAGTGATCATTGGGTTAATTACATGGATCACCCTTGCACCTTTATTGATATTTTCATTTTGGCCGCTCCACTTTCGATTGTGGCTGTCAGTCGTTTACTCTTAAATCAAGTTGCAATGTTACCTTCCCCGTCCATCTAAATCAAGTTGCAATGTTCTCGCAAAACACTTGCATTTTTCTAGGGTATTACGTATTTTGATGAATATTTAACAAGAGAAAATGTGTACTCTGCGAATATTATTCCTAGTTAACCTTAGAAAAACTATATTAATAACATAATTAGTGATCATTAGGTTAATTACATGGATCACCCTTGCACCTTTACTGATATTTTCATTTTGGCCGCTCCACTTTCAATTGTGGCTGTCAGTCGTTTACTCTTAAATCAAGTTGCAATGTTACCTTCCCCGTCCATCTCAGGGTCGGACCAAATATGTGGAGGGGAGTGGCACCGGCACCTCCCGGATCGGACAAAAACAACGCTATTCTGCAAAACACTTGCATTTTTCTAGGGATTACTCTAGGGATTACGTATTTTGATGAATATTTAACAAGAGAAAAAGTGTACTCTGCGAATATTATTCCTAGTTAACCTTAGAAAAACTGTATTTTTTTGAATTTTATGTTAATTGTTTTTTTGGTTCATTGGAATAGCAAAACAAAACAAAAAAAAAACCATGAAAAAAAAAACAGCAATAAGAACGATCAACCCAAATCTACAAGATCGGGTTCCAGAGAAGAAAGATCTGCATCCAACTTCCATCGACACCGGGGTCTTGCCTGATGCCGCCCCCGTCGTCACTTTTGCTGTTGCCGAGAACCACTCACCGCCACCTTCATTAGAAGTCTTGGAGGCGGATCTTGAGATCCATCACAGATTGGTGATACTTATTCTGATACTATCATAAGTATTTTTTTCATCGATGCTATATAATTGCTAACACATGAAAGTGTGACATTGCAACCTGACCTAATTAAAGTATAAATTTTTGCTGTCCCAATTGACGGTGGAGTCAAAGTGAAGTTTTTATGAAAGTGCAAGGATGTCAAGTGTAGTTAAGGGCCTGCATGCTTTGATGATAACGACAACACAAGCAATTTTTGGCACCCCTCTAAGCTGGGAAATTATTCTTCAGTAGCTCCGCAGCACCGCAACGTGGTGCTCTTGACCTCCACAACCAGAAAACTCTAAGTACTTAGAATAGTTGTTCAGAAACTGAAACCAGTAGCTCATATTCACTTAGGTTCTTAGCTCAGATTCACTTGGGTTTTAGCTCAGATTCACTTCAGTGTTCTTTCTGGGGCAAATATTTTGGGTATCTAGCACTACTTCTACACAACCCCATATTATTACGGAGTCCACGATTAAGTACATGAACCCAACATGTACATGTTTTTAAAGTAGTCCGGAGCACCATGTGGCGGTGCTTCCAAACTACCGAATAATAAATAACTACTCCTGTAAGCTCTAGCAATAGGGGCAGTTGAACAGAAAGTTGGTGAAGTTTTGTTGGTTTTATCAATGGCTGCAAGCCAATTTTCTCTCTCTATATTTAGAAGAAATCTCTCTCTCTCTCTCTCTCTCTCTCTCTGTGTGTGTGCATGGGACTGTCCAACCTCCACTCAGCTACCACCACCTTTCATCTTCAAACATAAATTCCAAAAACATTCCTACACACTCCTAATTCCTAGTACAACTGATCATCAAGAATCCCTCATGGGGGAAGAACAAGTACTCCCTGATTACCTCTTCACAACACCACTTCCTCCATCAACCTCATTCCACCTTCCACCTTTACTACTTCATCAACCCATGAATATTCAACCAAACCCTAACCAAATTGGTATGGACAATATTGACTGGGTTAGCCTCCTCGGTGGATCCACTTCCATCACAAATGGTGATCACCATCAAATGTCACAGAATATGGCTAACGTATCGTCTAGTACTAGGAATATGAATGAAGGAGAGAGTTTCGGAAAACCGAAAGGGAAAGGGAGTGCTAGTAGGGCAAAGAAGGCGGTTCCGCCTCGGGTTGCGTTTCATACGAGGAGTACTGAGGATGTTCTTGATGATGGATACCGGTGGCGGAAGTATGGGCAGAAAGCTGTGAAGAACAGCAAGCACCCCAGGTACATACAATATGCATGTTAGTATAGATTTCTTTGGTTCGTTGGAACATTTTTAAGGAGGACACACATAACTTTAAAACACGACTCCAAACACAACTGTGCCTGTAACCGTTCGATGCGTGCATCGAAACATGACTCTAAACACAACTGTGTCTGTAACCGTTCGATGCGTGCATCGAACTGTTACGGACACAGCTTATTTTTAAAGTCATGTGCATAGAGTCGTAGACTTTCCGAGAAAGGGAAACAAAAGGGAAGAGAAAGGAAAAGTCTAGAGAAATTAATTACGTCCCTACTCTTCACCCATCAAAAGGAAGAATCATATAGATAGAATTAATTTCTTTTTACTTTGATAAATCCAACACCCAAACATAGGGTGAACAACGAACACACCATGGTACGCCTCTTCTAATGAGGAGTATGGTACACCCTATTACGTATATTTTCGGTAGTTGTTACGTACTAGTTTAGTCAAGTTACCAACCATTGCGGATTCACGTCACTCTCTATGGTAACCTTATTACGTATGATTTTTTATACTTATTACTACCCATTATGGATTTTTCAAAAATACATCATTCACGGTACAATTCACGGATTCACGTTACTACTGTTCAACGAAATCGACCGAAAATATGGAACAATCACCAAAATCATATGTAATAAGTACCGTAGTGTTTAGCACATAAATAAGAGGCCGGCTTATTTCTTGTAGCATATACTTGGCTAATAATTTTCAAAATATGAAAGAGAAAACAACTTTCATGCTTATATATTATTTTCTCTTTAATTTATGCTCTCTTTGATAGCTCAGAATCACATACGGGGAATATAACTGTGAATCCTTCATTTGGCCCTCTTTCTTACCATTCTTTTAACTCGTTGTTTATCTATTGAAATTCTCTCTATTTTTCAAAAAAAAAAAGAACTGTGACATGTTTGCAGACTGCAGGTTAAGTCGGGTCACTTGACGCCACTCAGTGGCTTGTAAGTTAATTAACAAAATTTTACTCCAAATTATGAAGAATGTTCAAATTATGAAGAATGTTCTTTTTCGCATTTGAAGATACGGTACTTAATTGTTAAATGATACCCTTAAATGTCTACAATGAAAATAAAAAAACATCTTCACCGAGGGTTATATAAAATTAAAGTGCATGTAGGATGTCATATTTTTTTCTTTTAGAAATAACTTTTTATTATTAAAAAATAAGTTATACTATATGAGTTTGGTTAAGATTTTGACCCTACTAGCCCAGATTTCTGGCTCCGCCTTGCATGTCTTGGAGGCAAGAAAATATGTTATCCTTTAAAGGTGACAAAATCAATTGTACCAAAATCTCATTACCTTTTCTTTGTCCAAAAACTGATCTTCTTTTTTTTTTTTCCATTGTAATTGCCAAACAAAAAAGGAGCTATTATCGGTGCACACATCATACATGCAATGTGAAGAAACAAATCCAACGGCTGTCAAAAGATACAAGCATTGTTGTGACAACGTACGAGGGGATTCACAACCATCCATGTGAGAAACTTATGGAGACCTTGGGACCTCTTCTGAAGCAAATTCAGTTTCTCACTAGATTCTAAAACAGAGGAATTGTACATGTGTTGGGATCAAAATCAACAACGGTCGCAGCAACTCCGTAGCTTGTACTCTCTCTAAAATTGTACAGAAAAGCAAGAAAGAAAATAAAGAGAAAAAATAAGGATTCAGAAACTTGTATGTATTGCCGTATATGAACACGAAACCTCTTGTTTTCGAACCCTCTTTCACTTTGTCAACAAGAAGCATACTTTGTAAGCTGTGATTCAAGTTTGATCTTCCCTTTTTCCTACATAACTACAACTGCTATTGGCTTCTGTATAATAATATGTTCTCTTACAGTAAGCATGAATCAAATAAAAAATCACGTCGCAGCTTAAGTTAGATCTCACCGGCAGCAAACAGCGATCGAGGAATTTTGAGTTGCTATCGCTGCACTTGCACACCATCCATCACCTTGAGAATGAAATGAATACTTGCAGACCATAAGCTTGAAATCATGAGATGCATCTGAGGAGAACTCGTACGATTTCTTACAAAAAAATTCAGCCAAAATTCTCGCAGAAGTCATGACTCGTGAGAAATTTTCTCAAGTGACAATCTGAATGACGATACTCTCTCATAACTGAAATGTGCCTAATTCATGGCCGTGTCTTATTAGGAGTACTTTTCTCTCGGCAACCCATTCCAGTCGATAAGAGAGATCAAGATTATGAATCAAAAGTTTCAACCTGTCCATATCACTCGAACCACCAGCATTCTCCTAGAATCAAGAAAAAGAAAAGGATAAAAGGCTTTTATTGAGATGAAAGGAGAAAGAAAAAGTTGCATTATAGGAGTACTATCTGAGAACAAGATGGATGCTTTTCTAGGGCCATTTAAACTAGCCTGAGCATAGCGGAGCCCATATTCAGCATACCAGCCAGAGCTGCCGCCTGTAACCATAGTGCTTCAAGAGCGTTGAGATGCATTTACACGACTCTCCAAGTTATCGAATTATTCCAAATGAATTACGGAAAAGGCGAAGAATGTAGCCCTATACTTTTGGTGAATACTGGGTGTGAATGAACAAGGAACCAATCATACTAACCCAAAAGGGTGTGACAACCTCACAGTTTTACAGAACTTGCCTCAGCAGGAACATTACCTCATTTTTGCTCATACCTCAGCTTTTGGTGTTTCGTTCCTTGAAACTCATCACTTTCCATTAACAAATTATCCATGTAGATACATACTGTATAAGATATGTGAATGCATGATTTCTCAACTCACTATCAGCAGTCACTGTACGGATATTGCTTCCTGCTCGAAATTAGGAATTAAATTCATGTTTAATGAACTATTCTTGTCCAGAGAAGGTTATACCAGGAGAGAGATTTTATTCTCTTTATCCTTTGAGTAAGAGTTAAACTTAAGCTTTATCCATCAGCTAATTCACATTGTTCGTATGGCCTATGAAAACAGTTCCGGTCATGTACATTATCCCGTGATGTACTAATTTGTTAGAACTAGAAACTTGTCACATCTCGTCGCAACACAGCAAATAAAGCAGCGTGCAATTTTACCCAACAAAGAATCATTGGAAAAAACAGAAAGAAAAGGATACAAAGAAAATAAAAATACAAACCATGCCTACGGAAATGATGTGACATTAAATGAGGATCCCTGATGAAATACCAAAACAAAGAGGAAACTCACCTTTGCATTGGCATGTCTATCATCGCCCATTATGCTCGCCATTATGCTAGACCTGGTGGAGTTAGGCGAGAATCCTTCCCAAGGGGGAACAAAAATCAGTTTAGTGCATTGGACAGGAACAAGGTTTCGGCTGAGCTTCTCCCACCATCCAGATCCCAGTGACCACCATCTGATCATCAACCCATGCTCAGAAAAAGCAAGCAACCCCTACAATTTAAAAGTCATGTCTTAGAAACTAGATAGAAACATACCATATCGCATAATGGTACCCCATTTTACTTAAAAAGATATCTACGCATTTTTCTACCCGTGAAGAGAAATGGTATGTAGGGATGAAGTAACCATTTTGCATGAGAACATGAAAATTTTTATAGTCTGACCTATGACGCCAATAAAATCATTGGTATGATAAAACTCAAAAATAAAATGACTCTGGAAAGCTTGTAAGCAATTAGGATAGGGTACAGTAAAGAGAGAAACAGTTGGCTTGACGTAGTTCTATTGTATAACTAATCAATGAACCCGGCAATGGGTATGGTTCCCAGAGGGTGCATGTCCCCAAATATTAAAAGAAAAAACCAATAAACATTTTGCTTCAAAGAGTTCAATCAGATGGAAAATAAAGGCAAAATCTTCGCTTTTCTCCAAAATTAGAAACAACATATGCATCTAAGCTAGGCACATACAAAAATAGAAATAACAATGTCAGTTGCCACCCGCATGGCGCACGCTATCAATTCCTGCATTGGGGCAGTCCATATGGGGCTTTGCCCCAGCCTTAATTGAGCCCCCAGCTAGTGGACAATGGGATAGTTCCCCCGGGTTAGTTGGTCTACTAGGCCGGATACCAAGTAATCGAAAAATGAATAAACAGTTCAGACCAACATTGAAGTCCTTGACTGCAAGGTATGCCGTCCATTCAATACAGATTCAAACAATAGACCACAGAACACATCTAGATGGATATGAAATTACTTATCCTATTCTCAGGTTTGTCCGATACCAAGGATCAGCAGAGCAATGTATAGCATGATAAACCTTATTAAGACTGACAATATCTCCCAATGCGTAATGATCTATTACTCAATTGAGTGATGGATCTAGCTGGCAATAGTGAATCAACTTAGTTTTCTGGGAGAGGTTGGACATAATGGCACCAAAATTACTCGACCTGATCTGGAGCTAGAAACCAGTGTATAGTTCAATAATTAAATAGAACAATTTAAATATGCGGCATTAAATCTACAAGATTTAAAAGGAATGTTTTCTTCAGTCTGACAAATAACCTAAAAAATAATAATCGAGTTGAAAGCAGGTCAACCAGATTAAGAATCGAAAGCCGAGGCCCATCACATCTATAATAGGCTCATAGCCGAGTGCAGTTATATGTCAAGATAATGCATGTTCAAATCAAATTTGATTTGAATAAAAACAAGCATAGTGATAGCATCAGAAACCAGTAGCATAATCATAATTAGTGACAGTCAATGCATTGATCAAATGTACCTCTCCATCTGGTGAAAAGCTTAAAGCGGAAATTGAAGTGATTACCACCGCTTCTGAAGCTCCTCCAAGCAGACTTGGGAGCCCTGGAGGTCCATTTGCATCCAAAACCTTAACTTTTGCCACGCTACATGGGAAAACGAAGACACGTAGAGAGCAGAAGCAATTATATAACCTCTTCATTAACCTTACCTAAAGATGCATGAAATTGAAGACCGCTAAGATGCAATTATATAATCTAAAGCTTTCTTCACATAACATCATTTAGGCAGCCTGTAAGATTTTCTAATGGGACCAATAAGATCTTTGACTTCAGGAAATTTTGTTGATGCCATCCATAACCACTTTCTTGTCAAACAAAAACTGGAAACTTAGAACAAAGAAGCAATATAAGGAGAGTCTATGTACATGGTGAGTTAAGTCTTAGTAAGCAACTAGTCCTAATCTTACTAGCAGTCGGACAGGCCCAGTGGCGGACGCAGGATTAGAGTCGAGCAGAGCCGAATCACGTGTATTTTCATGTTCAAAAAAACAAATTGTGAGCATTTATCACTACTTCCGAGGTCCGAATAAGAGACGATATTGTGTGCATGTGTGTAGCCACCGTTAAATCTTATAAAAGCAACCTAAAAAATGATTGATAACTTGAAATTTTAGGAGTTTTTACCCCACACAAATAGAAATTTTAAGAATTTTTTTCACTCAAGAGACTTGCCCGTAGAATTTTTATTAATTAACCTGAAAAACTGGTATAATACGTGAAAAAACTTGGAGTTTTGCAGGTGCCAGGGTCCCCCCTAGCACCCCCTTGGTACCGCCCCTCGACAGGCCCCAAAACTTAAGTTGTTAAGAAATGGGCACAATAAACAAATATCAAGCTATTCAACATGCCCACCCATTAAAACAAATGTCACTGCATTGTTAGGGACTAGAGATTTGAAAATTAAGATTGCATGGGTGCATGCCATCTCACTGTAGACTTAGGAGATGAAACACAAGGAATTTCTGATGAAATAACTATAACCGGATTTACTTCTCTATATGGTGTATTATGTTTCCGTGTTCTGATAACAACCAGCCCTGAATTTCTTGTCAAGCAGCACCCAAAATCCAAAACCGATGGCTTAAAAAATGACAAAGCAGATGTTTCACTTGGAAACCAATCCAACCCCAAGTTCACCTCACAAGTTACTAAAACCGCATTTTATCATTTGTTACCTTTGCATGTCATAAACCCGGATGCTAGCATTATTGGTCTCTCCAATGGCATCACCAACAGCCAATCTTGTTGATGTGTCATTCAGGGCTACCATAGGGAATACACGTACCACCTCCTTAAGTGCTGCTACTGAACTTTGAAGGCAAGTTTTGCGCATGACAGAGTTGCTAGGATCCATGGTTTGTAAAATGAAATTAACCACCTGCAAATCTGTCCAAACGTTAGAGATATGACCACAGCAAAAACTTTGATTCTTGGCAACAGAATAAAAATTGAAAGAATAAGCAACGAGATAGAAGCGACTATTTACAGCACTAAGAAGGAGGTGCCAATTCCCACCATTCCATGATTGTTTCTGATAAAATCATTAAATTCTGATACCATTGTTCAAAAGATAATGACATGACATAGACCATGAGCCTACATCATGCAAGCTAAGACTCTGTTTCTCCCAAATGAATATAAGAGTATCCCCTTCTGAAAAAACTGAGATTTACAAACCTTATCAAGATATTGAGCTAAGCTTCTTGGAGATCCGCGCATGACCCTCATAAGAGTCAATAGAGAAACCACATGAACAGGAGAATCAGAGGCAGTAGACCAAATCTGGCTCTCTATCACATTCAGAAAGACCAGTATATCAGCCATTGCTAGGCTTGGAAGAAGAATCTCAACCAAGGTTTCCCGAATATTCAGAGGTATAGCTGGATTTTGAGATGACGAATCGGCAGGTGAGCCACTAACAAACTCTATTTGGAAGAATATATCCCCAATCAGACGAGGTATTTCAGAAGCAATGCATGCCTTCCATGTACTCTCCATACCCTCTGCCAGAAGCTCCGCGGCAGTGGAACTATATTTACCGTTCAAGGCCATAACCAACTTCATTAATGGATGAACAACCAGCATGGCAAGACTTGGTTTGACAAGGCTAGGGTACCAAATGGCCAATGCTGCAGCAACAATGATATGAGATGTCATTGCATCTTGACTTGTTCCCCCAACACAAGAAATCCAGTCCTGCACTTCAAATGATTCTAGCCATGCAAGTATTTCAGAATCCTCAGCCTGAGAAAGCCCTTGGGTTTCCAGCAAGGTGTCAGATTTCAACCTATTTCTGGATGAGGTGACTGAGTTCAGAATTTCATGTTTATTTACAACAGTTCCATCACTCAGAAAATTTTCATGGCTATTTGCTTTTGGACGGCATAGGGGAAGTGGAATTGCTCGTGAAGCAGCACAATGGAATAAAGAGCGTGCAGCCATTCTTACGTGCTCACTTTTGTCTTGCCAAAAACTCACCAATAACTGTAAAACAGAGACAGACAGGCACGTCAAATTCACAAATCAGATGAGTAGACATCTTCGGACTTGACGGGTACCTCACGTCAAATCCAAACAGGAGGAGTGGGGTACGGAACAAGGATGAGCATTTTAACTTACCCAAAAGTTAATCCACAAATAACCAAGTCAAAGGCAATCTGGTAAATAAATCCTTTTTCGTTATTCTGCTCTATAAATGGTTATGTACTCTTAAATTTTTATTTTTATTTTTTTGTGTCACAACATCCAAGCCAATTGAGGTCTTCCCTCCCCCTAGTATTTCCATTAGTATAGATATCATTCTCCCTTACTGTTACATCTACCGGTTTACGTTGTACAACAACAATAGTTTGTTATCTCCAGATTATCATCTATTGTTGTTTGTATAATAACGCTAATATCTAGGATAGCTATAAAATGAGAATTCTCCTCCCCTCATTCTATAGATAATACAACTACAACGAAGGGTTACCCAAAGTAAACCACACACACCAATTCAATCTGAATCATGATTTTTCTTCAATTCTGCTAGTGCAACAGAGAGAATGGAAAAGAAATCTGAGCGAAAAGGGATATCCCCAAACTTCCTAATCGTCAGGATAATATTGGAGGAAGCCATAGACCTCTATCATTAGAAGTTACCTGAAGCAAGGGTGGCCTGACATCGGGGATTTTCTCCAAAAAATTCCGGGTATAAAATGCTGCCAAAGCACTGCACAGAAGACATGCTATGTAAAGATCCTAGAAAATGCATTCATGAAGTAGTCCATATAACATGTCCCCAATGTTTTCACACCAATACATTTTATAATGAAAACACAGTAGATGTATCACCAGAAAAGGGAAAGGAAAAGAAAACGGGGATGCTAAACAACCAATTAGTTACATTACCATAGGAAGGCCCTCGTGCATGACAATGAGACAAACTATACAATAATCAAAGAATACATTAATGTCACAAGAAAGTTTCCATAAGAGAGTCAGTTGGATGAGATGATATCTACCCATTAACATATGATGGCAAACATACTTTGAAATAACTAAATTAATTGATGGTATGAAAACTCCATATTCTTGCATGTGTGCGGTAGGAAGGTGGTCATATCTTGCAGAATATATGCTAAGGATATCAAAATATATTTGTTATCAACCAAACAATCTGATTGAAGTCTTGATAATGCAACGTGCCAAGGAATGGTGAATTTGAAAAAATAATACAGCCACAGCACCTCAGGATGACTGGATGAGTCTTTGAGATACTGATGAGGTATTAGTGGTGTTTATCTATTTCTAGATAGTTCATATAATAGAAGGTAAAATAACTTTCCTAGACAAAATTTATACTACATTTCAAAATATCATACTCCCCCTGTCCCATTTTAAATGTCTCCTACGTAAAGTCGTGCCATTTTGACTTCAAAAGAAAACATATTTCTATATTTTTTTTTCTATTTTTTTTACACCATTCAAAAGTACTCTTTGAGATCTTTTAAACGGTACCCAAAAAAAAATTAAAAAGTAGTTCCGAATGTATTTTATTTTTTAAGGTCAAACTTGCACGGTCTCCCGTAGGGTGTTTAAATTGGGACGGAGGGAGTAAATCGCATCTAGGAGCTAAACATTCAACTCCATATATCTGAGGGAAGGGTTTTGTTCAGTTGAAGTGTGATACCAACCTGCTGGAAGCTGAACAGGAATGAGACCAACTAATCATACGCTGGGCAAGGGAAACCATGGTTAGTGAGCGCATTGCAGAAAACTCTGATGATGATTTCCAAAGCTGCAATGTAACCTTTAAACGTATCAGGACAAAGAACAAAATTCAAGACAATATCTTTCAACATGCATTTAACTTAACCAGTGCACCTCAAGAGTAGCCCTTGAACCTGGAAAAGTCAACGTCAAAGATCCTCTATCCCCTTGCAGCCCAGAAGCTAGAAGGAAATTTGCTGGTCTCTTCAGCTTCATTTCAGCCATGAGTAACTTATCAAGCTCAACATCCACCTCCCATAAGTGCAAAAAGGACAAGCTAAATTGCAATAAGCAAAATTCAAGTGACCGAACAAAGTCATCATCCACTGCAGTATCAGTTGAGTTCCCCTGTAAATCAGAGTCATCACGTTTGGTGACAATATTCTTAGGCACTTCAGCTGCCTTTTCATTCATATGCGTAATCCCTCTATTCTCACCACTATCTTTCAACATCTCATGCCTCTGACATAGTGACATTAATAAGGCAAGGTCAAAACTTAGACCAGAAATTCCAGGGAATGGGCAAGAGCAATTGATGGGATGCTTGTTGCTTTGAAGAATTGACACAGGCACTGGAAATAGCTTGGAAGAATTCCCTTTTCTAGAATGGGTTAAGGAGGCATTGGGCTGAGTTGTTGGGATACTGGGGAACGTATTTGATGAAGAGGCTCCCCTGCCTAACCTTCTGGAAGGAGATTGTGAGATGTTACCATCTTCAACTAAGGGGAGAAGTAATGAGGAAGCCGAAGTATTTCCATGTAAAACACCACCAGCTGCGGGATTGATGTTGATCCCTTCAGAGAAATGATCAAACATTGAATGAGAAGCTGTACCACGGAGGACTCGCTCACGGGCGCCTGTCTTTACATCCCAAATATATAAAACATCAAGTGCATCAGAAGCTCCTGAACGGTTCTGACAAAGACATGCCAGATAACCTCTTCTACCATCCCATATAACTTTTGCTGGATGGTATGGGTGTCCAGGAAACACTCTCTCCACACGCAAAGTCTCAAGAGAAACAAGAGCGACACAGGAATCCTCCCCCACAGAAAGAAAGCAATCATTCCATGGACAATCAGTTTGAGGTGGGGGAAGAATTATTTGGCATACTGGAGCTACATGATGGTGCATCAATGTGATGAGCTTCCCAGAATCAAGATCCCATATACGTATCGTACAGTCCATGCTCCCGGACACCAAAACACGATTGAATCTCCGCCCCTTGGCCCTTCCAACCATCCTATGTGCAGCCAGACATAAAACAGCACCGGTGTGACCTAAAAAAGATTGTTTGGATACATTTGAATCGGTTTCATGACCATGACTACTATCGTAAGATTCAAACCCCTCAACAAATATATTAAAACGTACAACTTCTATTTCACCGCTGTGAAATCCATACACAACAGCATAAGGAGTGTAGTAGGACTCTGAAATGACCATTGAAGAAGATATGACACGTTCCTTTTTGCAAAACCAGTACTTTTCATCAGTTGCACATATGCTACCTACCTTGTCCCTGCTTGTCAGTTCAATGCCATTATCATGGACGCCTGCAGTTTCATCAGGAGCAGTTGAGCCCCCAACCCAGTCAACAAAAAATCTACCTTCACCAAGCTTTTGGCACTCTTGACGCAAGTTTGAAATATTATCACATTGCTGAGGCAGTAACCATGTTGTGACATGGGGTTTCCAGAGCAGAGGTTCTTCAATGTGAAAGCAAATGGATTCAATACGAATAATATAAGAACTCAATTGGATAAAACAAACTGATGATTTTTCGTTGACAGGATGAGTAACAGCAGGTAATACAGATAGAAGCTCAAAGCTGAACATGCCATCTGAATAGGTTATTCTATACACAACTGCAAACCCTTTATTATTCCAAACAGAAAAGTTTTCCTCAATCCTATCATGGGTTCCCACTATTTTTGTAGCATCATTACTTGAAAGAAACATACCCCCTATAACATGTAATTGAGCAGAGCCCTTTTCAAAGCAAAGTAGATTATTAACAAAAGAAATCTGTCCAATTGTCCTGCCGCTGACCGCTGACCTAAATATGCAGTAGGTCCTATATATGTGAGCAAAAACCTGCCCGCCAGTATCAAATGCCAAAACCTGTAACTCCTCACTTGAATCCTCAGCCCAGTCACTCATTTCGAAATTATAGGAGTTTTTATGCAAGGCTGTCCCCTTTTCTGAATCTGGACTGGGTTCCTTCAGTATCAAAACACGTTGTAGCTTGCCATATGAATCGCCAAGGAGCACTGATTGCTTTTCTGTACTCTCAACTGGTGGAACTATGGCCATGAATCTCAGTGGCCCAATTTGCAAATTTCCATGAAATATGGTTTGGACAACTGTAAGAGTATACGAATCAATTATTGCAACTGTACACTTCGAAGGTTTTCGGTTTCGGGGGTCTCTATCCACCGCAGCCTCACCCCCTTCAGAGTATTCAAGTGATTGGTGGTCAAATAAATGAACGGAATCAACAAAACAAGCGGCTACACAAACATATCTTGGGTTTTTCGGCAATGCTCGTACCACAGATGGACTGCCAACCCAGGGCGGCATTTTCCTTCTGCGCCTACAATGTCCACTGTCTCTGCTCCAAACACACAATACCCCATCAGTACACGCACTAATTAACGCACCAGATTCAGAATTCAATGGGACATCACTCAGATAGTCTATCTGTCCATCTCCTGAATTTACTGTTGGAAAACAAATCCCGAGATCAGCTATGGGGGCAGCATGGCCACATAACATAGCAACTGGTTCAATTTCCTGTCACATTATGAACATAGTCAGTCTGAATTGTGATCCATATCAAATGAGAACCAGCTGTTCACACTATCTTAGTATTTTTCCTATTGGGTGCTCTTGTTAAAAATAAACTAAGAAGCCCCACACGATGCACGTTAGATCCTCACGCATCAGACAGCTGCGGAATCATGTATATCCAAATCTGTGTCCAGACATCAGTGTTGAAAGCATTTTCCATAAACTAAAGTGACTTAATTTTGCATACCTCATTATTAGAATGTATAGGCTTCCCCCAATTTGGTAACTAAGGAACTATATGGTATGATTCCTTTTTACCCATTATCTCGTCAAACAAAAAGAATTCACAAGTGATCGGACAAAAATATAGGATGTTATAAACTAACACACAAAAATAACTCCTGGTTTACCTTTTCCTCCCGTTTCCCCACAAATACAATTCAAGAAAGGACACTCAATTGGCTACATATGCACATGTACACATAGGGCTGTACACATGTGAATTTATGTAAGCATACAACTGCTTGACAAACAATCCTTTTTGGCGCGAGTAATTTGGTGAATGGTGATCAACAACGAGGAGGAGAATGCCTTCTCATGTTCGGAATACAAATTAGGAGAGAGAGAAAACTTTGTATATTACTTGAACTATTTCTAACCACAAATAGTGAGAAACAAATGTGATCGTAGTGTATCTACAGAAATACTGAAAATTCCAACTAAAATACAAGTATAGAACAACAAAAATGAAAAGTCACTCACATCTGCGTCTCTCATGCCTTACTTTCTCACTCATAAGGATGGACCAAGGGGCGGATAAGCCCAGCGACTGCCCTACCCAAGTTTCAAAATGTCTTTAGAATCATAGTAGTTTTTTCTTAAAACCATACAAATTATACGAGTTCACACGTTTTTAAAGAAAATTTAACACTCCCATCTAAGAATTTTTTTTTCGCAAAGCGTCCTTTAAGATTGTATGCATCTAAAAAAAAAATTAAAACACTAGGTGTAATTTTTTATCTTTCGAAATAGCTATGGCGGTATAGAGTTGTATGCCTGTACAATTATACATTGTCTATATCATTGTAATTTTACATGTCTAGATCATTGTTATTGGTACCTGCTGTTCAAAAAAAAGTTAGTGGTACCTGTTTTTGTGATATGTACCTTCATATATAGCAATAAAAAAAATACATTCGTCCACCCAATGTTAAAATCCTGTCTACGTCCTTGCTTATTCATCCAAACATAAACATGAGAAAACCCAATCTATTCCATTATGAGAAAACCCAATCTCTTCCATTATTTTATGAAGAATCAGTTTTTCTCTGCATTCGTACTGCAAAGAGCAGTCTGCGCATTAACTCAGCCGTCAGAAAGTATATTTAACTGTTTAGATTCGATAAAAGCATCTTCCATTCTTCCTAGATTGTTCTTGAGAGAAAATACTATATTTTTAGAGTCTGAACCATTGAACAATCGAGATGCATTCCGGATGGAAAATCGAGATGCAACTGTAAAGTCTGCAGTTCAGTCACAGAAAATCCGGTCTGTTTCTGAAACACAATTCTTTTTAATGATAATTCAGGTCCAAGCCAACTTACGGGCAACTCAACAGTCTCAACTAATCATGGGGTAATCCTAGGGACCAAATCCACCGTCCACTAGCGAGTGCCCGAATTACAATTCTTTCTTTTCTCTTCGCACCAAATGGACAGCAATACAAACAAATGTGGTCGAGTGCAAATCAGTTCACGGAAATGACTTGAGGCGAACAAATGTGGTCGAGTGCGAATCAGTTCACGGAAATGACTTGAGGCGAACAAATGTGGTCGAGTGCGAATCAGTTCACGGAAATGACTTGAGGCGAACAAATGTGGTCGAGTGCGAATCAGTTAAACGAGGAAAGACTTGAGGCAAGTAAGTTTACCTGGTTTCCCTCGGTGGAAGAGATGTTCCACCAGACGATGGAACCATCGGATCCGCCGGTGTAAAGAGTGGAAGGCTGGGTGAGCGCCGCCGCGGCGGTGACTCTGTGGGGCGGCGGAGATGAGGACCACACGCAGGCAACGGATCGGCACTTCATCGGCGGACGCGAGTCCGATAACGGGTCCGGTCGGGGGGGAGAGAATTAGATTGGACGCTGAAAACTGGAAAGTGACGCAGTAGGAGGAGTTGAAATCGTGAGATGTATTCGCGCGAGAAGAAACAAAGCGGGTCGGTTACTGACGGTTTGAAGACCGGTTTTTCTTACTTCGGGCATGTTATTGGACTCCCAGTTCATGGGCATTCATTTGCATTCATTTAACCATTTTGTATAGACTTTTTTTTTGGTACAGACTTGATCTTTATTAGTATCAATCTTAACATTAATATGTTTTAGAACTAGGTGTCTGGCCAATTTTCGCGTGCCTCAATTAATCTTGAAAGACCAATCCCACCATCCACGGGTGAGAAGAGGTCATTTAAAGTCAAAGCAAAGCTCTGTACTTCTATTTTCCTAATTGGTTTAATTCTTAAAATTGACGTTACCATCTCTTATACAAAACCTATAGAAGTGTTTCTTTAGAGAAAACGTGTTTCGTAAGAGAATTCGTCATGAAAATACTAGTGAACTTCAACCATGTCAATAATCGTAGTCTCATCAACCTCTCAAAAAGCAATCAGATTGAGCGCATTAGTGTCAATTTGATCCCAAATATCATCTTCCATCTCGTAACTCTTCTCCGCTAGGAGCAAGCTTTGTGGATATCCCCTCTTGAACTTTCAAATGATCAACAATGCTCTGACACTAGCTTGTTATAACAAATCATGAAGAAATAAAATAAACAGAGGAGCAATTTTACAATAAACACAAGGATTTATGTGCAAATTCTAAAATATTTCTTCGTAGCTTCATTTGTTGTGTTGTATTATCTCTAACAAATAAACAATAACAGAACTCATCTAGTCCCCAATCATTGGGGGTATGGGCAGAAATGATTAGAAACAAACCTAACCTTTGTCAATATGCACAAAATGGCTGCTCTCAGAATACCACAGAAATAGTGGCCCCCCCTAAAGCTCCAAGAACCGAGGAGCTACAAGGACATTTTGTATTCTCTTATACTCCCTCCGTCCCTTTTTAAGTGACCACTTTCACTTTTTGACTTTATTTTTAAATTGTCTGTAACTTTCAATCTATAATATATTATGTACTTTTGAAAAAATTATATTTTAGAACTCATTGATTTCTATAAAACAAGATCCATATTGCATATTTTATGTAATATAGATTGAAAATTATAAACAACTTTCAAATCCAGCTGGAATAGTAACATCATCACTTAAATAGGGACGGAGGGAGTAATAAACTTTTATTTATCCATTGAAGTTCTTGCCTTCCAAATATTTTTAAAAAAACAAAAACAATATCAAAGACCCACAGGAACAACCCCCAAGTCCATTTGGAACAAAATCTCAGTTACCCGAGAAGCTCTGGATATTAAAAATCAGTCACTCTCTCATCTTCTTTTGTGCAAAGTTATAGAGATAAAGACACTATACACAAATTCCATTCTCTCATCTTTGTATTACTACTGCTGCCCAACCTGAGCCCGCAGCCATGGGGAAAAGACATACAATTAACCACCGTGCACCCGCATTTCTTACTCAAAATAAATGCCTTTCAACTCTCACGCATCCCTGGCAGGAATTTCTATATAAAAGTTCACGTTTTAGGCTTCTTTGGCGGGCCCATATCTCCAGGCTCGGCCTTCCGCTTTATTCCCAGGAAGTGCTCAACCTGAAAGACCAAACACAAATGATTAAGCGAGTCTGAAACCAATCTGAAAGTAAACGAAGAAATGTACCCAAAACTGCAACATCCTGACCAATGCTAATCAATGTTACATGTGAATTTTGAAGCAGTAGACGGAAATTCACATGAATCTTCTCAGTTACGAGAGAAGAAACCAAGTTTTTCCATTATAAGGTTTCCCTAAATGCCACAGGACCACAAAAACATACATATAGGGATTCGAATGAAAGTGCAGTAAAGAAAAATCAAAAATTATCTTTTAAACCGACATGGAATATAAAAATATCAAACCCTAAGAGCATTTATCTCCCAATTGAAAATAGTACCCCATGCCTACATAAAACAAACAAATGCCACAAACCACATTCTTCAGGGTCTACAAGTTGAAACGCTAGAGTAAATTGGAAAAACAAGTGTTACCACTTAGCTCCTAATGTTTGGTGAAATTTAACTGGGGCCACCCTATCACTTGGCTCCTTCTTCGGAGCCTTTCTAACACTCGGCTCCTTTGCTGTGAAGCTCATTTAGTATCAGTTGGTTGAACAAGGGTAAATTACTTAATTTGTGAGAAATAGAAAATGAAGAAAAAACAGAAAAGGTAGAAAGCAATTTTTTTCCCGAAACAATCTTCTCCCTTCCACAACACAACAAACACCATTACATAGAGGTGCAATATCTTCTGTCATTTTCAACTCCCTCAGGTCGCTAATCTGTTAACAAGTTGCAGTTTCTCCTTTTCATTTCCGTGTTATCAATTTCATAGAGAAACGCAACCACACAAGTAAAAAAAACCACTCCAACTGCATTTAATACATCACCATTTCCTCCCAATGGGCCACCAAACCCATAAGTTTATTGAAGTCGGGAAATTCCAATGGTTCAGAGGTTCTCTCACCACTAAAATAATTGAAAAAGTAAGAACAGAGAACACTAAATTATGGTGAATAATACTGTGCGATAATTATACTGCGTTCGTTGAATGATATGATAACAATACTCGAGATTAATTTTCCAACCAAGATTTCTTTCATAATTCGGCCCCCTCCAATTTCAATTTCCAGCTTGGCCATTGCAGATGCAGATACAAATGCTGTCTTTTGTACACTGTTCCTGCATATACTTGCATCCCAATGCTAGAATCAAATCCAGCTCAATAGCTTTACTATACCCAGCAATGGTGGTGAGCTGGTCGCTAGGTCATAGTTTTTCAATATGTGTTCATCGGGGGAGGGGACGTCCCCGCCTATTTCTTATTTTTTTCAGATCTTAGTTTCCATTTCCCCAAATGTAAAGGGGATGAAGGTGACATTTATCTTTAAAAACCAAACACATGAGAGAGAAAAAGAACACGATAGTTATAAAATATATGCAGAACAATGCCGAAGAACTTATGTCTTGTAGAGAATCATCAAGCTGAGGATCAATATGACAAGGTTGCCAGGCTAAAGGTCACGGTATAAACTAAAAGTCTGCAACCTATTCCTATACCAAGTAGGAAGAAGCCAAAACAGACCCCAGTGGAATTAGATGGTATTAAATAGTAAGAATCATGGTATGTTAAAGAAAGTGCATGTCTGTCTCGGACAATTGCCACACGGGTGATATTATCTTTTGTTTCCTAGGCCAGACATATAGGGGAAACAAGTGTCATCACTTATAAGTTTTTGAATTAGAAAAAAATTGACAATTGAAGACAATGTATGTTTATACAGCAATTTATAATTTTTCTGGTCATCATTATTTTACATTTTCTCCAGTATCAGATTGTAGATATAACTTCTTACTATTTGGATAAGATAACAATCAATGTAAGGTAACCAAACAAGTAGTTATCATTTGGATAAATTACACTGAATTTTCCAAGGCTATAAACAATGACCGAAACTTCCCCTCAGGTTACTCAACTGATGACTTTCCTGTCAGACTGGTTAACCGAACAGTACTACCAGAGAATGGTTTTTTACTGATTTACCCCTCAACTGATTGATTGACATCTAGCCGAAACAAGAATAACTTAAAAGTAATGTTATTCTCACACAAATATATCCACATCTAGCAGGCTGCAGGCATATGACACAAGAAAATTACTGATCTGAGAAAAGTGGCATATTGTGTAAACCAGGACCAGCAACAACCACGCTTAACGTAATGGTCAAACAAAAATAACACAAAGCTAATGATGCATAAAACAACATACAAGGAAAAAGAGAAAACAGAAAGCTACACTGACCTTTCTGTCTCCAAGCATGGGCGTCAATCCCCCAGGGAGATCCTTCTCAACAGTTGCAAAACCACTGCTAGGATCACTTGTTTGCCTGCAATCAAATAGCAAAAGAAAAAGGGTTAAAAAGAAAATCAATAGATTATGTTGCAATGATATGTTGATCTGCAGACTTTGAAAGTGCTGGTTCTACTGGGAACGGCATCTTTATTGGAAGGCCAAAATGTCATGACAAGCCATTTCAGGTTGTTTTTGATGAAATTACTCAATATCACCACAGAAACATGATTAGCCACTGTTGCACATAATGACATAACTAACCCAAAAAGTTACTTTAGTAATTTACACACTTCTCATTTCTGTCACCCTCTATTTGATCCGTTATCCCCTCTTCTTTTTGCATCTCATGCGGTCACATTATTGAATTTCAAACAAAAAAAAACTGAATTTCCGAAGAAAAAACTGACCCTAGAATCTAGGAACTAAGAGGGGGTGCTTGATATTTTAAAAGGATATACAATGGATGATCAGGTTTGCAGGTCCTGAAATTCATTCAGCAGTTGAAGAATCAAGAGCCAGACTAATAGTCTTGCAAAAAGCATCAATTTTCAATAAGTAATAGCATGGGATCTTAACAGCTCTAGATAATCAAGCTATTTATTTCAAGAATTGATGAACACGATCAATAGAGCCACGTCATCACCTCCACAACTCAATTTTCTAAGGTGCATAGACAAAATAACTCAGCTCAGACTACTATATAGAGCTTAACAAATGCCAGCACCACCCAAAAAAAAGGATTTGATCTGGTTGGTTAAGTTGCTTGGCAATCACTATTGACAGGGCAGTGATGCAATCTGCATCTACAGAGACGGCCTGATATGTAGTTTTGATTTTTGTAGTAGGGTTACTTCTGTAATTTTGTATTTTAGGGTTTTAAGGAGTCTATAAATAGAAGTCTGGTCTTTCATTTGGGGGAGGCAAAGATGTGATAAACCATAGTGTTTGTTTGGGGGCTGTGGCTCCATGTTTCCTTCTCCTAACCTCCTCCATTCTCTCTTCCTCTCCTTGTGTAATTCAAGGCCCCCTAGTTCTAGGGTTTCCCCCCTTTCTCCCTCTTCTCTTTGTGATTTCAAGGCCCCTAGCTCATGCTAGGTTTCTCCCCTTTCTTCCTCTCCTATCAATCTTTTCTCTATGTAATTGAGAGTATTTTATATTTCATGTTGTGTTCTATTTTCAGTTTTGTGTGAGGTTATGTGGCTTTGGAATTTCCAGGTTACATCAGGCAGTTACATGGGGCCCACAAACAGTGCCTTTTCTTCTCTTTTTGTAGATCAATATAACCCAGATTCGAGAAGAAACCTTATAACATCCGAGGGTGGGCAGCACTAAACTATTTTCTGAGCAAAAAGCCCCCAAGAAACAAAATTCGATGAGCCATTGGTAAGTAAGTGTTAGCTGAGATCATGAGACTAAAGGGAGAATGTTAACCAGCAAACAAGACCATGAGCCAATGGTAAGATAGTCAAATCATCACATTAACTTAGTTTTTTAGCTTGCGTAAAATGGAGTAGCAGCAATCAAGAACTGCTGTGAGAGGTGGAAATACAAAGGCACTTAGGCACACTGTCCAGCATTTGGATACAAAAATAAGCAGCCCAACATTAACTGCAATGGCAACAAGACTGATGAAACTAGGATACAAGGAGGAAGCAATTACAAAACTTAGAAGGTAAGATACCTACATGGAACCACCACACCAAATTCTTTGATTGCACCAAAAATGACACAGAATTCTTGCTATCCCTACCCATACTTCTTATGAGTCAACCAAAATTTCAGCACATATCAAGTATCAAAAACCAAGAGGGGAAATAAAGAACCAAATAAAAGTAAACAGAAAGAAAGCATACCCTGGTTTGACATGGCCACTGAGAACAAGATAGGGTGTCTTCAAACGAGCTTGGGCTTCCCTCATCCTCTCCACAGACTGTGATGGTGTATCTGAATTTTTCATTTGCTTTACCTTCAGTTCCTCATGGTATTCACGTATGCGCTTTTCTTGTTTCGTTTTCCCAGGTCCCTTCCCGTGGAACTTGTGTGAAAGTAACCGGAAGGCTTCCTTTGGTGTCAACTGGAAAACACAGGGAAAAAACCTAAATGAATTATAAGACTTGCCTGTGATCAATATTCTGTTTTCATTCCTAAAAAGACAGTAAAACCAAACTAGCATAGATATGCCCACAACCAAAATGTGAAAACCATAACTGCAAACAGAAAAGTAGCCTTTTAGCCGCTTAAGTTCTAGAAATATCCATATTACATATTCTAGCAAAAAGTCTATATCGGACTTAATGAAGCGTCTAACACTAACAAATAGATTTACCATTACTAATTAGACTCTGCACAAATGCCTATGGTAAAGAAACTTTCCAAGTTTTGAGGTCACAGCCTCTATTCTTCCCTCTCCCTAGATAGAAAAAAGTATTCATGTCGGAGACTTCCTACCCATGTCACACACTATGTCCTATGTAGCACAGATACAGAAAGGTGACACGTCACTAACACCGACACTCCGACTCATAAATTTCAAAAAAAAAAAAAAAAAAAAGGACACCAAATGTTGGGGGACACATTTAAAAAAACATATATGCATACTACTATAGGAAGAAAAACTACAAAAAGTAAGGCTCTATCGTAAATATGCAACACCACCACCACCACAACAACAACAACAATAACAATAACAAACAGAACCCATCTAGTCCCCAATCATTGGGGGTATGCGCGGGGACAACAACAACAATAAACAACAGTAACCATAACACCACATATACCTTCAATTATATTTCTCACTATATCCGTCAGAAAAGTATTTAAAGAAAAGTATTTTATCTTTTATGTGTCTTTCTAACCAATAAAGCATCATCCGTCACAAAAAAAAATACAACTTCCCTGAGTTTTATTAAGTGTCCCCAGAAGAGTGTCCAAACGGAAAACATTGTGAAAAAATAGGACACTTTGAATTTGAGTGCCGGACACATGTCCGACAAGTGTCCGACACTGGTATGTGACCTCCAATGAAGTGTCCGTGCTACATAGATTATGTCTTATATCCGTTTTATGTGATGCAGGAGGATCTCTAGGCGTGGACCATCACCCTAGTGTGAAGTGGGATTTGGTGTGATTGCGTAGACCTTGGGCTAGAGGTTAAAGGGATTGATTTGTCTCCTCCCCACTAGTTGCAGCTTTCCAGATCACTGGTTGATTTCCCAACATCATGATGATTTTCGACTACTAGTAGCAACTTGCTGCCACATTTTTCTTTCCAACTTCGATCAAGACTATTACACCCAAAACCATACTGTTTGTCTTCTAATGATACTAACAAACTTACTCTACATTCCAACAAAATATTTTCCACAAGAACTTCTGATGAAACTGAATATAGTCTTTGTATATAAATAGCATTTGAAAACATCCACATTTCACTATAAAGGAATAAATGCGCATTGATACGATAGGGTTACAATTTAATAAGATTTCATAGTGAAAGGTCCACACCTTTCCAAGTTTGTATGAGGGGTTTGACATTCAATTGATGGTTTCAGTCCTGGATCTATTAATTACAAACTTCAAGGCACAAAATCAAAGGCCTTTGATTTAGAAGTGCCCAAACACTATGGAGTTCCAATTCACACCTCATTGTTCAAAATTCATCTTAGGTAGGTATTCCATTCTTGCTCGATTACATTATTTTTCCCATTTCATAAGTGAGAATTCTCCATAAATATTAATCTTCATAATGAGATCATGTAGTACCTTTTATCAATGTGTTTCCAAATTAAGACATCATTTACCATATCTCTTACCTTATCAGCTTATCTAGTTGTTGGAGTCTAAAATCAAACAATCGAGCTATTTCTTTCCAGATTTTGACATTTTCTCACAAAATCTTTTCCAGTAAATGCATGATGTTATTGTGAAAGATACTATGACATTTATACATATGTTCAAGCGTAAAACGTCTAATTTTAAGAGTATTCTTTTTCATATATTTTAGGTTTTTGTTTAAATATTTCCCAGAAATTTGTTGCTTGCATAGCCTAGCTTTTAGTTTCAATGTATGAAGCGACTAAGCAACCAGCAATGAAATAACTATAAGATACTACAAAGGTTCAAACAACCAGAGTACCGACCAAACATGGCTACATGTTCCAACAGCAAACCAACAAAGTCTTGTAGCTGTAAGTATTAAAGCATTCAAATAGTTGGCTTGACCTTGATCTATTTGTATTTCTCAATCACTTGGGAGTGAGGAGGCTAAAGTTATTTAATCAAGCTCTGCTGGGAAAATGGCTTTGGAGATTTGCGTGTGAAAGGGAAAAATGGTGGAGGAGGGTGATTGTAGCTAAGTATGGTAGTGGATGGGGAGGTTGGTCCTCCCTTCGGTGAGATTGCCGCATGGAGTGGCGCTTTGGAGGGGTATTATGAATGGATGGGAGATTTTTGTACAATTCATTCAGTTGAGGGTTGGCAATGGAAGAAGGGTGAAGTTTTGGGAGCATGTTTGGTGTGGGGAGGAGAGTTTGCGGGATGCTTTCCCAAGCATCTATCATTTGGCTTGTGACAGGGAAGCTTCCGTTTCTGAGTATCTACAAATTGGCGAAGGAGACATAGTTTGGGATATCCGCTTACGGAGGGAAGTGCTTGATCGAGAGATGGAGACTTTGACGGCTTTGTTTTCTAGGGTATATGGATGTCACAGGATCGGAGAAGGGGAGGATGAGATTTGTTGGAAGCTTTCCAAGAGGAGGGTGTTTCAGGTGAAGTCTTATTATCAAGCTTTACGTGGGGGTGGTAGAACTGTCTTTCCATGGAAAGCTATTTGGAAGGCGAAGGCCCCTCTAAAGGTGGGTTTTTTTGTTTGGTGTGCGGCCCAAGGAAAGATTCTCACTATCGATAATTTGATCCGTAGGCGGGTAATCATTGTCAATTGGTGTTGTATGTGTAGGAGGGATGCAGAGACAATTGATCACCTTCTCATTCATTGCCCACTGGCATGGGAGTTATGGACGGCGGTGCTGTCATGGTTTGGTATTCAGTGGGTAATGTCAAGAAATGTTATGGAACTTCTAATTGCTTGGAGAGGTGGAAGAGTGGGTATGAGAAGGAAGTGTGTTTGGAACATGATTCCTCTCTGTGTGATGTGGATAATTTGGCGAGAGAGAAATCAGAGATGTTTTGAAGGGGTAGAGAAACCCTTGTGCAGAATCATTAGTTTTTTGGTGAATAGTTTGTATAGTTGGGACAAGAGGGATTGTTATCCTTCTCTTGACCAATTTTTTGACTGGTTTGAGCTTTTACTTCCACGTGGTGGCGTATAGGGCCTTTTTGTCAGTGGCCTCCTCTTTTGTAATTGGGCAGCATCCCTTATGCTTTCTTTTTTTATATATATTTACTTACTTATCAAAAAAAAAAAAAGTATTTCTCAATCACTAGATAAATGATGTTAAAGGCTCTAAGGGTTTTCAAACAAATACTTCAAGAGATATCGGCTTAATTATTGACAGAGTTGAACTTACTGTAGAAATAGCTCCAACTTAAGACTCACCTCAAGGTTACATAGGACTGGGCAGGTTCAGGTGGTGATATGGTGGGAATTGAGAGAGAAGAAAGAGTCTGGCTTTAGAGGCTTGATGCACTATGTAATCATGCATCCTCAACAAATCCCTGAATGCTTCCCTAGGCTATGGCCTCATTCATCAATGATTCAACCATTTCGTTTTACCAATCACTTGTTCTTAGAACCAGCTTTCTTAAGACCAAAGAGTCGGGCCAAAAGGGGGAAAAGCTCTATGTTCTCGAATCTCCTATAGCTGGATCCTTTTGGAACCATAAGTTTCATAACCCTCGCAAGTTTACCGAATTAAAAAACCAGTTGCGCATAACGAAGATTTGGCTCGGCTTGCTCTAGTTGATCCAGGTAGGAGAAAAACCCTAGCATTTAAATAACCAAAAATGATTGAAGAGTTCCTATGGACCGAAGTGTAAATAGCCATTCAGGGGATGTTCATCTCACCTTGGCAGGATTATCCCTAACTAGCGGACATGTCAAGGTGCTCTACCAAACTGAGGTATAGCCTTAGTGCTTGTGATAAATACTCTATTTCATCAAGTAGAGAATTGCATGGTACTGTCCTAAAATCAATCGAGGCCTGCTAAGTTAGAATTTTTTAACAATCTATGAACAATGCATTTCTGGCTATAGTAGGTTAGGGAAATCAGACATGATAAAAATAGAAGAAATGTCCTACTTCAACAAATCAAGATGAACTCAAGAATAGTTTGTAAAACCTGTTTTACTGCTATAAATTTGATTCCATTAAAAACATTAAAACTTGCAAATGAAGTCAACAAACAAGTATGGTTGTGAATAAAATAGGTCGAATTCTAGTACAACTCCATCAGTTACTTCTTGACCTATAAATTTTCTCTCTTTCATGCAATAAGGTGAATTTGAGATGCCTGAGTCCCACGTACCACAAGCATATTTATGTTAAAGAGATTAAAAATCGGAACTAATTTAATTTTTGTGAAGAGAATACTTACAATTCGTCCAAACTCGTCTGTCCTTTCAATTCGTATCTCTTTTTGTCCATCGTTTTCATATAAGCCAACAAGCTTGCTCTTTTTCTTGTCCATGTTTCTGCCACCCCATTCAACAGTTTCTTTAAGTGTTCCTCGGTCTTTCAGCAGCTTGAGAGCACCAGATAATCCCTTCCCTACAGCTGTTTCATGAATTGTTTCATCTGGAAGTATCTCCTCTTTGTCCTCATAAGCAGTGTGTTCCTCTTTGTCAGTATCTTTCACCTCTGTCCAACCACCATCCTCATCTTTTGTTTCCTGATCCAGGGCTTTTGGTGCTATATCCTCCTCCATGAAAACATCATCACCATCCGGTTTATGAGCTTCTGAAAGAGCATAAGTGATGCTGTAAATTGTTTAATTAAGGAAATGCCATATGTAAATTGTTTAATTAAGAGTCCCGAAAATGACTCCACCTTCCCGATATTTTTTATCGAATGTATGTGTTAAATGTTTTATATCTTCAAAAAAATATAGCTTGATCAAGCATTTTCCGCAAAACTGTAAATGTACATTTTTGCGAAAAAATGCTTGGATCAAGCCCTTCCGGTATTTTTTTTTGAAGATTTCGCGTGGACCTTGGAAAACACCTTTTGAACACATTGACGACTTGGATTTTCCAAAAACATTTTCTAAATGCTTCAAAACGCTTCAAATGGGATTTCCGGGATCCTTGACAGGATAATTCGTTGTATATATATATATATATATATATATATATATAGGTCAAGGATCAACCGTGTTTTGACTTTGTTAAAATCCGGACCTCCCTCTCAAATATTTCGGAAATCCAAAAAAATGACCGGGAAGGGGTCGGGATCGCATATTTACATTGGATGCCCTTGTATTTTTTGAAAATGTGTTTTCACAGGGCCGGACGTCAAAAATATCGGGAAAAAAATGACCGGGAAGGGCTTCATCCGAGCAGTGTTTTCATACAAACCGTAGGATATATATTTCATGAAAACTGCTTCGGATGAAGCCCTTCCGGTCATTTTTTTGCCGCAAAATCGTATTTTGAAAAAACACATTTTTTTTAAACACATCTAACGGTTCGGATCCCGACTATTTGGCCGGGAGAGGGGAGGTCCGTATTTTAACAAAGTCAGGGAGTCCTGACTTGATCTCTCTCTCTCTCTCTCTCTCTCTCTCTCTCTCTCTCTCTCTCTCTCTCTCTCTATATATATATATATATATATATATATATATATATATATATATATATAGACTCATTCTGCAAGCAAGTTCCTTGTCGGGTAAAACTGAATCACCTTTTATCTGGCTTCTGTTTTCTTAGTAAGTCTATAGGGGGAGTTCTAGTATTTAGTAGATGCAAGCCAAGGTCCGTGTCCGTTAAACTCATAAAAAGAGAAAGGAAAAAAAACTCGTGTTAATGATACATAGTCAAAATAGTCAGATGAATCAACTACTTCCTAGCAAGGACGACTACCCTCTCTCTATATTGACTTCACTACTGAGACCACTTCCAAATAAGAGCGCAGCTGCGCAAGCCGACCATCAAACTGAAGAGGAACCTACTCGTCCCGAATTTAATTGCCAGATACGAACATGGTAAGCGTAACTCGTCCTAGAATGGTATTACTCCAGGGCTACTTCTGAATATCCTCTACAAGGTTACACCTATTTTTGCCAAGATGCAAAATACGCCTATCATCTGTATGCAATATATCTAAAGAGCATCCAGTATAGCTAGCAGGGAAAAGTGAAGACTAAATCCAATTTTGAGTTGATAACTTAATTACTATAATAGCCCTCCACAGGATACCTGACATATTTGTTATTGTAACCTCTAACCATGCACTTAAAACATTTCCGTTTTGCATTCACTAGGTTCAGGGCACAAAAAAATGAAGAATACCTTCATCAAGTTGAAGACCCCACACAAACTCTTCCATCTCTGTGAAGACAACCTTGTTTTCTTGTGTCTCTCCAGAAGTGGCGTTTTGGTCATCCGCAGTTGAATGGCTAGCAGTTGAAGCAGCCAGAAGCGCAATGGCCTGAGGACCAGACGCTGCCACCTCAGCTTGCTTCTTGAGAGCTAATTTTCTAGCTCTTTCTAATGACTTATGAAGATCATCATCGTCTCCAAATACTGGATTATCATCATCTACCTCTGTTTTGACAGTACGAGTTTGCTCCAGTCGTAGAGCTTTGGAAGCCTCGTCAGCTTTAGCATATGCGGCTTGATAAGCATTGCTTCTCATTTCAGCCTCCAATCTCTCTTTCTCCTCTCTAATGGCCTTCCTCTTCCCATCATTCCGTGAACCAAGATCCCCCACTCCTAATCCAGCAGACATGGCTTCCGCTTCAAGGGCATCTAGGTCTATCTTCTCTTTTTTCCTCAATGATTTCTTTTTCTTGGGTTTTTTAAACTGAACCATTTCTTCATGAGTGTAATAATCTGATGATGTGATTCTATCAGATGTATTTAGGTCTTCAAAATGGTTGTTTGCTGAAACACCATGTATTCTTTTTCGGAGCTGGCAAAGAAAATGCACTTCCAGTAAGATCACAATAACTATGCATCTCAATAGCATTTTCTTAAAATAGCATCAACAAGAATAAGTACCTCCTCTAGCTTCTTCTCTGCATCGCCAGTGAAACGTCCACTTGCATCCAGAGTTACTCCCTGCAAAAGTAAGAATGAGCCAACTACAAAAGAGCAACACAACTGAAGACCTACAATTCCAACAAACAGTAGTATTCAAACCTAACCTCACGATTCAAAAAAAAAAAAACCTAACCTCATCTACAATAGGATCATCATACTGTGGGAGTATTTTCCTTTCAGAACCTGGCTCATCGCTGAACCTAAAAATTACACAATGAACAAAAGGTTAGTTAATCATCTCAAATAAATGTACAGACACTAACTAGACAGCAATGTCTTTACTTGTCAACATAAATTCCCGGTTTCTTCTTTGCAGCCTTGTACGCATCATCTCTCTGCTTTTGCTCCCCAATTTCCACATTCTCAAGCATGTCCATCTCTATTGTACAAAATGTCAGATCAACTTCAGCATATCTGAACCAGAAAAATTCCATAGCAGAGAGGTGGAATGGAGGGAGGGGCATAAACGAACAAAAAAAGCTTTACCTTCATTGATGTCACCATCAGCAAGTATGCTCTGATCTTTGAGTGTCAACACAACTGCACCACCTTCAATTACTTTGTCAAGCCCATGAAGAACTTTAACCCCAGCTAAGTCTTCTGTTAATGGATATGCAAAACAAAATTGAATACAATAGAGTTACACAATGAAATTGAAGCTCTGGCAAGAACCAATGAACATAACATAAAATGGGGAAAAGATTTTATGCAAAAAAAAATCATCAATCTGGAACTTATTTCCATTAACAGGTTTTAGACTGCCATACTGTCAAGGGGTTCCTTTCTACTAATTTCAGAACTACAGGAATGTGTTCATTTTGCACCACCAACTTTGTGCTCATATACCATCTAGTAACAACAGACTGAGTCAACTTTCATCTGACATCCACCCAAACTAGTAGGTTTTGATGAACTTTTAAATAATAAAATAGCTCCTAATTATTGAGAGAGAAAAGGAACCATACGAGCAGTATGCCGGGCTACCCCCTCATCTTCGAGTTCTTCCTGATTGATATTGTCCTGCAAACAATTACCTGTAAGATCAACTGTTCACTCCAAAACAGAAGAAAGGAAGCACAAAAGAAAAAAATTACCTGCTCCTCAAAAATCTTTGAAAGCTGCAAGGCCTTCTCCTTCTCAGAATTTCTTTTCTCCTCAATTTTGCGGCTCCTATTAACCCATGTGAGCACTTCAGAAAGTCCTTCAGATTTTTTCTGCAGTCTTTCTTCCTTCATCCTAAGAAAAAAAAGGAGCAGAAAATACATAAACGAAATCTCCTCGATCAAATATTTCCGAGAACTATGCAAGGACAGTAAAGTGCCAAAGCAAAAAAGCACATCTGTTTTTTGTAAAAAAAGCTCAACAGATAATTTCATACTAGCATTTCACTACTTGAAGACAATGCAAATTGTTAAACTGAATATGACAAGATTCATACAAAAGCCAGCTTGTTTTGGTTTGTAACTAAGGCTACGTTCAATTGCAGCACATAAGGCACAAATATACAGGACAACATAGAACATTCTTTGAATGTCTCTCACTACTATCTTCAATTAGAATTGCTTTAGGGTTCAGATTTTCCAACATATTTAGAAGCCTTGATTAAAAAAGCCAATGAGTTACATCAAAAATGAGAAACAACTAAAATCAGCAAGAAATATAACATGTTATATGAAGCGCACTAATTGTATGCTTCAGTGAGACTTGAATCTTGTTTACTAATTATGTCAGAAATAATAATGAAAATGATGTTTGTAGGGATTGATTAAGCTACGTGCCACTTAGTGGGATTACTTATAAAATTCATAAAGGTTGAATTTCTTTATGGGTTTTAATGTATAATTATGAAAATGATACCTTTGTTTAATACTTAAGAGGATAAAATGTGATTTAATAAAGTGGAAAGGAAGAGAATGCATTTAATTTTGGTGCATGTCTGTCTGCTCCATCTTAGAAAACTAACCTACCTTTGTAATTTTACATATATCCAAGATATGCCTTCGCACTTGCATAAATTGCCCTTGTAAATGAGATAGAGTTTAGCGATATATCTAGAAAAAGAAAGAAAAGCAAATAACTATAGGTAGTTCTGCCGAGAGTAAGAGACAAGAGGAAACCCAAGAGCAAAAAGCGGAGGAGAATAGAGAGGGGCATAGGGCCTGAAGGAACCCAATATCCATATGCATTTTAGTATTTAATCTCAATGTTCGAAACTTACACTTATGTCAGTACTTTGTCAAAGTTTTATGGGTTTAAAGTTCTGGTACCCATTCTACCAGTTGATTTAGCAAGTATGTGCTAATCTTTTGTTGAAAACTACTTGGTTCTTGAGCTATGGGGGTGGAAGTGCTTATGTGTACGAATTATTATTATGCTTATACTTAGTACATGAGTATATTACTATATTTTGCAATATTTTTCTAATATCTTATTGTTACTTCATCTGCTCTTGCTTGGTAGCTTTTCTTTTGTTTCGTTTGATTTATGTGCTTCAGAGGTTCTATCCTAATTGGGAGCAGACCCCTTTCTCGATGGGAACAAGGTTCCTAGGAGATTTGTCTTTCGGGTGCAGGGAAGCGAGGTTTTGACGTAGATTTGATACCAAGATAGGAGGATCCTGCTACCATGCTACTAATGTTTAACTTAATCGGGTTACTTGTTGACCTTAGAAATGTCCTTTCTCCTTTCCTATGTTTCCCAGCATTCATAACAAATTTGGAGGTATTAAGAGGAGATTTCGATAGAGACAACAATTAGTCAAATTCTACAAGTGAGAGTTCATCAGGTCATAATTGGTCATACTGAGACCTAATATGTCATCATATACAATGTCGTGATATTTCGATAGAGACAACAATTAGTCAAATTCTACACTTCCAGAGAAATCAATAGTGGGAGCTCATACGGTCATAATTGGTCATACTGAGACCTAATATGTCATCATATACAACGTCGTGATTTCTAATTAGCAATTAAATTTAACAGACGTGTATGAGACATGTTTTGTGTTAGTGCACAAGGCGATGAGATATACTGTACCTTGGCTAAGAGAGTCGTCTCATGGTTGACATAAGGTTAAGGTGAGAGTGTCGCGTCATCTTAATCAAGCTTTATTAACATTTTACTTGGGGCTGAGTTGATTACTGCATTTGTGTGGCTGTAGATGCTGGTTACTTTTTACCATGGAGGTGTAAACGACTGTCAAGACACAGTCAACAAGTGATGCTCATTATATTTCCTAAGTACGGGAAAAGAAAAAAAAGGTGAAGCTCATCACCTGGCATTAGCCCAAGACATAGTATTACGTAAGAATTTTGGCCCGAAAATCCGAGGTTCAAAGCCTCTATATCGCTAAATGTAAAGATATCCCAGCCGACAAGTAATGCTCGTCAATTGGCATTTGCCCAAGACATGGTCTTCGTGTGAATTTTGGCCCGAAAATCCAAGTTCTGAAGCCCCAACATCGCTATTTGTAATGATATTCCAGCCCGAGAATGACCAAATAGACGGTGAAGCTGGGGCGCGATGTGCCTGGTGTATTGCATCCATAATACATCAGATGCAAATCAAGTCATTTGTCCTTGAGATAAGAAGGTCTAGTCTGTTTTAAAGCGAATGTAATATGCTAACATTTATTCCCAATCTATGTTACTTTCATTTGATTTTAACTTGAGTCAATTTGTTCCCATAGGCTTTTAGTATCAGCTTTTTAGGTGGTTCAGTGAGATGTGGTACCACTACAAGGTCTAGGCAAGGAATGGTGACTTTGTGGCTAGGAGTCTCCAACAAATTTTTTAGTGTCAGACCTGTTGGATATATATTATATACAAGTTATAGCCTTCTTTGGGCTAGTAATGTTACAGTCAATTGGCCCGTTATCTACATCAGTGGCCAGCGTGGGGGTCTCATCCTACTAAGAGAACGTCATATAGCTACCTCAGGAGTGGCATGCATCATGCTCACTCCTAGATCAAAGAAGCGGCTCAATCGCGTGTACGTAAAACCAAAGTTAATTCATCATTGGGCATCTAAAACCTACCATCTTCCATGAGACATAACAATCCATACCAAATAGAAACATAGTGTGACATCCCAAGCCGCCAAACCTCCCTCCTTGAATTTCTAGATTTATAATTTTGAGAGAATACATAAAATTAAGTGATACTTTCCCCTAATCAGCCTGAAAAAAGAAAGCAGCTCCACATATCACCCAACCACTACCGCCACAACCCACATGACATATTGACATCCCACAACATCCGCAACCCCAACAATTAAATTGCAATTTATGTTGGGATTTGAATGGGATTAGAGCTGCATGGGATTTTTATGTGAAGTGGATTTTTTTTTTTTTGAATATCCAGACAAAAATATCTAAATATAATTCTTATAATAGCAGCATATCAAAATTCAAAATCCTCTAATATAAAGGTTCACCCTCCTATTTGTAGCATGCTCGTTACGAACTTTTTATTGCATATACATTCGCCCACATAATTTGAAATTATTTTTCTGTCCTAGATTACACACCATACTAGTACTTCTAGAAACGCATTACATGACAAGATGGGTTGTTTTCGGAGGGTTCAACAAGAGTAGCCGAAGAGGACGTGAAGTATCAGTGAATTGTTTGACATTGTGATTTTGACGTTTAGGTTAAGACATTGAGATTTAGGAGTATCCAAAGAGTATATGTCTACGCCACATGTGTGACGTGTCATGCCTCTTCTGTACAAATGCTTGTGTTACTTACACAGAGAATCTCCTTTCTTGGCACTATACGTGCGTTTGGTTCCCATCATGAACACTCAGTATAACCACATTACAATTCTCCAATGGTGATAATAAGCAAGTAACTTGAAGCATGTAATTACAACTAAGAGCTCGTGTTCTCAGATGTCCAACAAAACAAGAAACAAATCTCACATCAAACATCAAAGTCTTAATAAAGACCAGTACCACAAAGGTCAATCAAGGAATTGGCAAGTGCAGGAACTACACAAACGACATATGATGCCCAAAATAGATGTGATCCAAAGCTGATAGGAAGCATAACTTACTTTGAAATGCGCTCTTCAACCTCGGAAGGTTGTAGATGTGATCCACCCGATTGGCCCCCGGTACTCTGTTGATACTTACTGGACCTGGTTTCATCCTCGTCGTGACGAGAACTCTTCCTTTGGTTGCCTACATCCCCGTTCTGACCACTTTCACGGTCTACTTTCAACACATCATCCTTTCCTCCATCCTTACCCCTGTCATGACCGTCTTGGTGTTCCCGACCCGCTTTCTCTTTTTCTCTAGACTTCTCTTTATCTTGATCCAACTCCCTCTCCTTCTCCCTCCTCCCTTTTCCCTTCTCTCGATCAACCACACCTCTATCTCTATCCCTATCCCTATCCTTGTCGATTTCGCTTTCCCTATCACCATCTCTGTGTTTTGCCACATCTCTTTCCTTTTCCCTTCCTTTCTCCCTATCCCTGCTCTTCTCTTTCGCCCTCTCCTTATCGTTCTCCGCCTCTCTATCCTTATCCCTATCCCTATTCCGGTCTCGTTCCTTCCCTCGATCTTTACGGTCTTTATCCCTCTCACTCCTCTTATCCTTGTACTTCTCCTCTTCATAATCTCTCTCAGTCCTTTTATCTTTGGTACTTCTCCTATCCTTTTCACGATCATTACCTTCTCTGTCTCTCTCCTTCGAGCGTTCCCGGTCCTTACTTCTATGACCCTTCTCTTCCCTTCGACTGCTCCTACTACTCCGATGCTTACTCCTGTGTTCCTTCTCTTCCGAATCTCGCGCCGGAGAATCGTCTCGATCCCTCATTTCAATACTCCTCGACCGCCTCGATTCGGACAAATCAGTGCCCATCGTAATTGCAACCCACTAACAATTGCCCACTCTTTAGATAAGCCCTAGATGCCTGGTACCTGTCAACGGGAGAAACACGCACACAAAAACCCTACCTTCGTTCGATAGGGCTGGGAAGTTTCCCTGAGCTCTTGATTGACGGGGTCGCTCTGATTCTGATCGACGTATCTCCCTGAGCCCTTGCCACACAATCCTTGGCGCTATTACATCAAACAAAACCCTAGTTTAATCTTTTTCACAAATTCTGTCCTGAACTTTTTTCTCAAATTTTTCACTTTTGAAAACCTAATCTAGTACTCCATTCGTGAGATGTTAAATTACGTTGACATCCCCAAGGTTTTTTACAAATACATAAGTCTCCATTGAGGTTTTGAAAATGACAAAACCATCCCATGTCAGGTTTATCGAACCAACGTTGGGGTTATTCAACTTTTATTTAACTCCATGAGTCGCCATGAGTCGTGAGAAAGTTATATGTTACGTCATCAATTTCCGTACTTGTCAGTAACTACACACAAACACATCCAATTTTCCTCTTGTCTAGTTCATTCCAATTTAGGATAGGACATCGTCGGGTACACTTTCTAGACTGAACTGGTGATGTGGGTCAGAACGTTGGTTAAAACTCTAGATGAGTTCCAACCCTCGAACTTGGACACAAAACAGAGTTATACAACATAAATACAATGGAAATTCTGGTATAGGTTCTTTCGAAAGAAAAAGCTTATAAATGCAGCACATAATCTCCTAACCTATAGGACCCTGTCTCAGGCTGGTAAGTTCTGTGGATTTCTAAGTAGGCAAGATGGTTTTGGGTGGTCTAAAAGAGGTTTGGCTAAAGCCATGTATATATGTTTGCTTTTGTTGCTAGTAGACGCGTAAGACAACGAATTAACAGTACGCAAGGTTGTTCGATGTATTTGTAGGTACTTGCA
This sequence comes from Vaccinium myrtillus, assembly GCA_016920895.1. Classification (NCBI taxonomy): domain Eukaryota; kingdom Viridiplantae; phylum Streptophyta; class Magnoliopsida; order Ericales; family Ericaceae; genus Vaccinium; species Vaccinium myrtillus. Next base: position 11,934,153 of record CM029281.1, on the reverse strand, counting down.
ACATAAGCTTATTTGCTTCCTCGGTATAGACCGTCATGACAACAGTAGAATATTGCACCGGGATATCAAATGCTCTCTCTACTTTTAGGATTCGGATCCTCTCTAGTCCCAGTCCATGTATTAAATTAGAGGAGACGATCCACATTTAGCGTGTCTATTGGTATAATTACTCTCACCGGCAATAGTTTATAAGCAAGTTCAAACTACTCTCTCCGTTCGGAATTTGTTTGTCCCCCTCATTCTATTGTAACCGGATAAAAAATTAGTGATATATTTAAATTGATAAGTAATTATATATCTAATATAGATTTCGATTAGTTCTATAAAATAATATTTTTAAAATTACATAAAACATTGTAAATTACAATATATAATTGTTTGAAAAATGACACGAACTCTCAAAATATACTAATAAATCTGGACGGATGGAGTATTAATTACAGGAAATAAACGGGCTTGACGTGGACTATATATATCCTCCAATTCTGGACTATATCCTCCAATTCAAAACAAGAACCGGAGGGTACCCATTTCCCTACTTTTATTCGACCCTGATTTGGGACCCATGGAATAATTACCCGGAAAACAAGACCACCCGGATTCCCCGCTATATCCCTGCACTTCCTTCAGCAGCAGAAGTCTCTAGAACCCAATACCACAATTTCCCTCCGCTCTTCATATATCCATCGACGTTGACGGTCACAGAAGTCTTCCCAGTGCCTTTCTCCTCCTTTCCTCAAACCAGTCCACTCGTTTCCGTTCCGAACCCTTGTCTCCATCGCAGGTCTGCAAGCAATGGCGACTGATCCGGCGAGCAAAGCCAGAGAAGCATTCGTCGACGACGATTTCCAGAGCGCCGTCGATCTCTACACGCAAGCCATTGACCTTAACCCTAAAAGCGCCGATCTCTTCGCTGAACGCGCTCAGGCCAATATCAAGCTCAGTAATTTCACAGGTAATGATATAGATAGCCCTCTCTGTGTACAACGATTCTCGCTTATTCGTAATTGCGTGTGTTTGTGATGAGTATTTGGTGTAGGTTTATCTGATTTGTTTGGTATGGTTTTCTATGTCTAGTTCGTGCTTGTCTGGACTTTTACTATTTGAAGTATTTGTATGTGTAATTCAGGTAATAGTTTGTTTGTTCCTCTTATGTACTATATTTTTTATATGCACGTATGTTGGCGGAAAAAAAATAAATAATAAAAGATACTATCTGGAGCGGAATAAGATACTATTCCTCTACAAGCCTAATTGTTTAGCGTTTCATAACTTCTACCATGTCAAAAAGTCTAGAATACAACTCTTGACACAACTGTATGAGAAGCCGTTCGATGTGTGGGCCCACCAAACGTCCATCGAAGGGCACTGGACGCAGCTCTTCGGTTCTGTGATTGGTTTGCTTTGCATGGCTGTGTCTAGTTCGTGCTCTTCAGTTTGAGTTAGATATACATGTAGTCCTAAGAATCTGTATGTATAATTCTGGTAATGATTTTTTTTTTTCCTTCTAATTTTGTATTTACTAGGCTCGCATGTGAAATGATTTTGGGAAAAAACCCTGCACAGGAGCGAAATAAGAACCTTTTTCTCTACAAGGCTTTTTTAAATATATAAAAAAAAGAAGAGGTGGGGCCTTAGTCACATAATCCCTTCGGACCCTCCGCTTGAGCTCTCAATCTGCTTGAGCGTCTCACGCAGGCGCATGTGCATTATGTGACTTAGGGCGGGATTTACAACTTTCACAATATTAGAATAAAAAATTTATTACATGGTTTTCTTTAAGTAATACTAGAAAATAAAATAAAAACATTATTACCCAGGACTGAATGTATGATTTGGTTAATAGTGGTTTTATACAATTTATTCACCCATACTCACCCATATTGGATTGAGGTTGACCCAATAATTGGATCTTGGTTACTTTTAAGCTCTAAGAGAAATTGGGACAAAATAGTGATTAATGAATATTATGTAAGATTGCTTATTTGCTTACATATGGTGGTTAATGTCCGTTTGTGTTTTTTATGCCAAATCTTTTAAGTGTAGGGATAAGAGGATTGGGTGAATTTTTTGTTACTTTTCAATGTATTCTGTCAAAAATATGTTTTCTCAAGTGGTAGCAATTATTGTTTACTCTTCCATGGACCATAAATGCCCTGGCACTGGACTTAAACTCTGCCAAATGCTTGCATGTATTTGGATTAAGTAGAATATGCCGCTACGTTTATTTACTTCTTTATGCCAAATTCTGCTAATTTGGATTTCGATTTAGAGTATTTAATTGTAACCCGTACTATGTGCATCAAATGAGCAGAAGCTGTTGCTGATGCGAATAAAGCAATTGAGTTGGATCCTTTAATGGCCAAGGCATACCTACGGAAAGGGTAAGTTATTATTATTTTCTTTACCTTCTATGTTAATGCTTATATTTTGGCATCACATTCCTCTTATGTTGCTTAACCATTATCCGCGTTGCACATGAATGTTGAAACATCAACAAACATAGAGTTTTATAGCCCTGAATTTTTTTTGATTACCACCTTCACCTCCATGGAAATATCCTGCCTCTGCCTCCAGGCTTAGTTGATCCTGCAGTGGTCGTTGTTTTGGTGGTCTCATGCTTGTCATCAGTGGCAGCGCCGAAAATCATCGTCAGTGAGGGAACTTTTAAACACACTTAAAAAAAAAAAAATGTAATAAGCAATCTAAAATAAAATAATTCTGCTAAATAGTATAAAAGCTAAACATATTTATTGAGAAAGTTACATAAATTATCAATTCAAACCAATTGCTTGAATTGTCTCAGCGGATCAAGTCTAAGAGCAATTCAATACACAATAACTAAAATGTCGATATTTAGCAATCTTGCTCCAATTGGAAAGAAAATCTTTTTTTTCCAAATTTATTCCTAAATCTCCAAATTTGAATTGCGTTGTGGGTCTTTTTCGATAGACTGAGAGAAAGAAACAATACTGTGGTCAAAATTGCAGATAATAAATAAGTGTAATGCATATAGCCCATCGTTTAGCCACTTTTGAATTTTGGACATTATGCATTGGAGAGTTTCAATTAGTGAGTGGTGGCTATATTTTGCAATAGACATCTTTATTTTGTAAAGTAATTCTGGATAAAGGAACACCACCAAAACACACAAGGCCAAGGGAATATCCTTGAGAGCCTACAAAGAATCAAAGAAACACAGCCTACAAAAGAACATACAAACAGAAACAGAGCACATCCTAAGACCAAAGAGATATTACTGTAGAAACACCTCAGAAATGCAATAGACATCTTATTTTGCTTTTCGCCAGTGTAGTGGAATTGTTCTAATATTTGGAATAAAAAGTCGAGAAATGAGATGATATACAAAATTATAGTAATTAATATAAAAAAGGAAAAATCTACCGTCAGCCCAATGGGCGGACAGTAAGATGCATAGAATTTGAACTCTTACATGTAAGAGTTCAAACAGTGAAAACTCTTCCATGTAAGAGTTATAAACTTATAACTCTTCCATGTAAGAGTGTGTCTTATCGTCAGCCCAGTGGACTGACAATAGAAGGATTGTATAAAAAATTGTAAAAACTTTGTGTGGCAGACTGCGATATAAGTTCCTTTTTCAATTTATGAATTTAACAGCTTCGGTTGGAGGCAAACAACCCTTCACGTTCCTTTCCCTTTTATTGGGGAAAATTCTAAAGGATACCAACTGTTTTCTATGCTATACTAGGTTGTGAGCAGTTTCCTCCAGTAATCTGTTCCTCAAAATTTCCCAATCTTATCCGTGTCTACCAGGCCAAATCAGAATATTATCTCTTATATTACTTTTGACAAAGCAATGCCTTTCCTCTGCATTCTAAATGTAGTTGTTAACTTTATCCTCCTGTAGCTTGTTACTCAACTTTCCCCTCTTCTGTCTACTAGGCCAACTGGAAATAATATCTCAGATCTTTACAAGCAAAAGAAGTATTTTACTGTTTTTGAGCATATTCAAATCCACTTAGCATTCTCCTAGGACTAAGAATGAACTTCCTTGTCTGCTTAATTGGAACTCTTCTAGGACCTTAGCTAAAGGGAGTTGGCTCAAGAGGCCGTAGGAGTAGTAGTTTCATAATTATATCATTTCATGCTCTCTCTCCCGCGCACGCGTGCTTGCTTATTGTACTTGTTCTCTCATTTACTGTAGGGAGCTCATAAAGTCCTCACTATCACATATAAGACACGACCAATGAAGGATTCATGTTTAGACAGAAAGGGGATTGGCCTCCATGCTTTGGAGCAGCTTCACTTTGTTTTTGATACATTGCCTGGCCCCCTTCCCATTGGCTACCCTAAAATTTCACATATACACATAAATTTGTGATATTAGAAGATGTGGATAGATAATTTTTGACATATTGGCTAAAGTAAGAGCATTAGCTCTATATACAGTAAGAATGTCTCTAGAATCCTTGTTTTGATCATATAGCCTTGTGAATTCATTTATCTTCACCCTGGTTTTTATAATTGAGTTACATTTATGTTCAGTTTCTTATTTTCGGCTCAGTTATTATAGCTGTTGGGAATTGAAACTGGACGGGACAATGCGGGCCACAATTTCTCTTGTGTTTCATCCACTGGATATTAATTAGGGGTGTGTATTGAGCAGTATTTATTATTTGACAATCATTCAAATCGTTTAAATTTCAGCTGTCCTGACACCTGCCCCAATAGCTTCCTTTGGGTATCCCCATAGGCGGTATCATGGTTTTTGTCCCTGGACACCCCAATCCATTTTTTGGTTATTATGGTTATACGACATGTACCCTAAATTACATCTAGTTACCGTTTCTCGTTGTTCTGATCATTTTCCTTATTTAGGTGGTGTTAATATTTGCTAATGTGCAAAAAATTCTAGGTTAATTTTATTTTCTTGAGTGAGGATACACGGTGGAGTGATTTGAGCGACTTCTCTTTGTGCTCAGTATGAAGCCTATTGTTTCAGTATTTGCTTTTACTTTGTGTTTATGGAGACCACAGTGACCACTTGTCCGGTCGTATATGATTCCAACTGCAAAATATTATGCCAACACATGATATATTTCCTTCTCCTAAAAAGTTAAACCTTTCAACGATATTTATTGACTCGAATTGCTTTTCAGCATTGCATGTTTCAAGCTGGAAGAATATCATACTGCCAAGGCAGCGCTTGAGAAAGGTGCTTCTTTAGCGCAAAATGATTCGAGATTCGGCAAGCTTATTTCAGATTGTGATGAACGTATTGCAGGTATGTACAGGCCTATACTGAAATTTGGACCTAGTTTGAGATAGTAGTGTTTTTTTGACGCCTTTCGGGAGAGAGTAAGGCTATGTTTTTTAACAGAATCTAGAATGCCTCACACTCATGGGTTTCTAAGAATCACAATGTCGACTGAGCCAAAAAAAAAAACTCACAATGTTGCGATAGTTGTGTTTTTGGAATAGATTTAAGTGGAGAAGTGTTGTGGAAATTCAGTGGATCCTACACAATCGATCAGTTCAAGTTCAAACGTCGGTTTGACCGACTGTTGTAAGGTCAATTATATGGTGCAAATTGCTGGAAGGCAGGGTATGTGGAAACGGCTATTGAGTTGGAAAAAAATTTAAAAATCAAGAATGGATATGCAAGTGGCTGTAGTCCTTAAACTTACAAATAATAATCACTATGCAAGTGGCTGTAGTCCTTAAACTTAATTTCTTAAGAGCAACAGCTCAAATACTCAGTAGTCCTTAAACTCAGTTTCTTAGTTCTACGGATTTGAAAATAACATAAATTTTGCTTTGGGGGGAATTTAACCTGTGGGCCCTCAAATTGTGTCTTCAAGTCCTTCGTGGAATTAAACATGTGTCATCTCTTGTTACACTGAGAAATATCTGAACCCGGTGATTCTTAAATTCCTACTCTTTCACAAAGTCGCTCCCCTCTATTTCTCTCCTAGACATGGTCTCAATGAGTTGGTTTAGGAGAGCTTACTTGTCAGTTTAGAATCTTCATTCTTCTCTCTAACGGTGTTTGTATGCTATTTCAGAGGAAACCAGTGTTCTGGCTAGATCTTTGACGCCGGAAGTTCCCCCAATTGCTGCACAATCAGTTGAAAAATCGGTTGCCAATCTTGAAGAAGCTGAGGAAGGACGCAGTGAATCATGTCAGAAGAAAGAGGTGGAATCAGTCAAACCAAAGTATAGGTATATGCCTCTTTTCATGCTTGATATGCTGCATCACTTCTATGTTGCAATTTTGTACTTAATATGTTGTGTTGATATAACCAATATCATCTACATACGGGTTATTCTGATTTTTGATTGCTGTGTACCATTGTCCTAGCTTCATTCAATTTTGTTGACTGATTGCTTAAACAGGCATGAACACTATCAGAAGCCAGAAGAATTGGTTGTGACAATATTTGCTAAGGGGGTACCAGCAAAAAACGTTTCCGTTGACTTCGGTGAACAAATAGTATGTCAAAACTATTACACTTTCTCATGGCCTGTTAAATAGTAGTCCTTTGAATCATGATTCTTGGATTTTTAGCTGCATCTATGGAGTTTCTTAAGAAAAGTTGATATGTTTATCAAGTGTGTATCTTTTTCCTTGCAGCTAAGCGTTATGATTGATGTTCCAGGCGAAAGCAAGTACCATTTCCAGTCACGGCTGTTTGGAAAGGTATGTAATGGAATTGCTTCACATGTTCTAGTATTCCTTGTCAAGCTCTGTTCCTTTAATATATTCTACCAATGCTTATCAAGTTCCCTACTGCTTGGGCAGTAGGGTTTTTGACGGAGCATTATCCATGTCCTTGAACTTAGAATCCTTGAATTCTTCCCTGTAATAGAATGATGGTAGATCACAACCTTTAGACCCTTCGTGGCGGTGGAAGGTCTAATTTCTAACCATGTTGTCTGTCATTTTTATATTCACTCTGTATCCATTTTCGCCTCGTTCATGGCTGCATGCTGGGTGTGAATCTGATATTGGTAAAGGCGATTGTGCTAATTGCACTGCAAAAATCTATTACGGACATGAAGCTTATAGTGTCAAATGTCAAATTGATTCTAGTGCTAACGCTACTTCGGTTGGTTATGTGGAGAACAGATCATACCTGATAAGTGCAGGTTTGAAGTATTGTCAACCAAAGTTGAAATACGACTTGCAAAAGCAGAAGCAATTAACTGGCCATCTCTTGAATATAGCAAGGAAGTTGTTGCTGTAACACATGCAAATGTGTCCCCGGGTAAGCCACAACCTGTATTCCATTAAGTTAGGCCGATCTGGTGCTACCGTCAAAATATTTAGCAGTGCATAGTGGGCACATAACCGTATAGAACATCTGTTGTGCGTGTATGATTTTTGTCATAACCCGCAAAATAAACAAATAGTCCATTATTCTGTTTGTGGTGCAGTATTGAACGTCTTTTTATGATTTTTCAGTTTTAAAGAAGCCGAGTTACCCATCTTCAAGACCAAGGACAAAAGACTGGGATAAGTTGGAAGCGCAAGTAAAGAAAGAGGTTTTGAGCTCTTCACCATCTTTATAGTAGAGAGTACCTCACTTTTATGGTTCAGTGCAAACTTCTATGCAATTTCATTTCCTTATGTCACTATCTGCAAGGAACTGATTAAGTGATAATTTGAGTTTCAGGAAAAGGAAGAGAAGCTAGATGGTGATGCAGCTGTGAATAAGTTGTTCGGAGACATATATAAAGGTGCAGATGAGGACATGAGGAGAGCCATGATGAAATCTTTTGTAAGCTCCGAATTCATTCCTCTTGTTTCTGTGCATCACTGGCTTGCTCAAATGTATATGATCATGTTCCCCTTCAAAGAAATCCCATGAGATCTTGCTGGGGTTGAAAACCATATATGCGTGTGGAGACCCGTAGTAGTTAGGGTGAATAAAACCCAGGAAAACCGAACAGGCCAAAAAAGTGGGTGGGTTTGGTTTCGCGGAGTATTGGTCCAGTTTAGTTTGGAAATTTCAAAGAAAAAATGGTTTCGGTTTTGATCCAGATAGAACTGCATTAGACTAAACTGGTTCTTCTTAAAACGCCAAGTAAACCGAACCGTGTTGTATGTTACTGAGAGTAAAAATTTATTTACTTTTGTTTTGCTTACTCATTTGAAGTTGTTTACTTGTTTTGGGTTTTCCTTATTTTTCTCTTCAAGAAAGTTGAAATTTTTTGTGAATTTTGGCTTCCTTTTCTGATGTCCTAACATTGCAAGCTCGCAAATCGTTTTTCAAAGCCGGATAAACAGGACCAAATCTAAGTTACCAACCGGGCCAAACTGAAGTTACCTAACCAGATCAAACCGAACTTGTCTGCTCCAGTTTTGGTCTTGGAACTCCAAACAAATTAGCCGGTTTGTGAAATAGGCCAAAACCCTGATCAAACTGAACCGATTTCACCCCTACCCAGTAGTAGTATCAAGTAATCTGCATTCGGCGTTTGTGGGAACTTATTCTCCTACGATGTCCTGTGTTTATTCCCTTCGATACTCATTGTTATCTCTAACCATATGCTCTTGGGTTTGCAGGTGGAGTCTAACGGGACGGTCCTGTCAACAAATTGGCAAGATGTGGGTTCAAAGAAAGTGGAGGGCAGTCCTCCTGATGGTATGGAGCTGAAGAAGTGGGAGTTCTAAGATGTTTGAAGTAAAAAAGAAATCAATGTTTTGACTTAGTGAGATTCTTCTAGTGGACTTTTTTTGGCGTCTTCAGTGATGAGTTCTTGCTTTTGGTTTGTAAGAATCTTTTTCTGGTTTACACGTTAAGGAAAGGGAAATGAACTGAAATTTTTGTTGCCACAAAGATAGCATGGTTTGATGAAGTACTTGCCCAGTGATAAAAAAAAAAAAAAAGTACTCGCCCCGATTTTGACCTTTCATTAAAAAATGATGTGGCTTATTAGGGCTTTTATTTACAATTCAAGATCGAGACCTGGTACAGTCCAGGAAAAGGAACCAGGAAAATGCATCCGACATGTGTGATTTGGTACACTGGACCAAACACTTTCCCTTCAAGATTTTCATTCATTCTCAAATCATTAAGCTAGAACTCTGACTTTGTTAACTGACCAAACACCTCTCACTGATTGTGATTGCAACTGTCCCCTGATTGTGATTGCTTGGTCGTTTTGTCCTCATGCAGGTTTGTTTAATGCTTGGTCGTTTTGCATCTCTGTATGCAGGTTTTGAGCTGAGAGTGAGGTGAGACACAAAAGAAAGAACCAGTGAGAGGATGTTTTCATGGAGTTCTGCATTTGATTGGAATGCAGCAACGTTTACAACCGGGCTAAAAGCTTCTTGTTTTTAAGTTGGATAAGTATTATATTTATTATTTCTGTAGTTTATTTCCTATTACACGAACTCCCAAATCTAGAGCATTGAAATAGTCTCTCTCTCGAGAACATTCTGACTTTCAACAGACCCAAAATCAAACCCTTCTCTCTCTCTCTCTCTCTCTCTCTCTCTCTCTCTCTCTCTCTCTCTCTCTCCATCTATGGCGGTTTGTGTGCTATTTTGAAATATAAAATCGAAGCTATTTTCGCCGTCATCGTCCATATATGGCAGAATATAACATATGAAATTATATGTATATTCTGTGAGTTGATGAGAAGACTTGATCCGTGAAATTGGAGGTTTAGATCTGAATCTGGAATTGAATATTGATGATTTGATTCTCTTCTCTCTCAGGAACCGAAAACCGGTGAAAAGCCGAACCGAACCGATTTAGATAACCGGTTTCGGTTCAGTGGAAGGTGACCGGACCGGTTTTACACAGAACCAGTGAGAGGTGTTTTCATGGATGAGACTTCAATGTTTGGGCTGTGACTTTAAATGCACCATTCCGGAAGCACTTAATGTTTGGACTTCAATGTTTGGACTAATGCACCGTCCGATTTTCTCCATGTCTGGGGCAGTGGGTTCCCCCCGCGCTTTCCCCTCTTTCTTTTACCCCTTATGATTTTCCTCCTCTCCTCTCAGTCCCCTACTGATCCAGACCACCCCTCTCTTTTCTTTTCCTCTCTGATCTCCATGGTTGCGAGAGGGTTGAGACTTTTCTCCTTAGGGGGAAAGATCTCTCATTCCCCATTATTTTTGGACGACGGAGACCCAAATCTGGGTACTAGTTCATTGCATGGAGTCCCTGGTTGGTTCGTTCGGGCGGCAGGTTCTTAAGCTCTCCAGATTCCAGCGGCGGTGAAGGTGCAAAAGTGCAGATCTGGTGGTGATCCTGCGCAAAGGAGGCGGCCTTTCAATCACCCTCCTCCACGAGAGGACGTTGGGTCCGACATCATTGCTAGGTGGCTTTCCTGGTTTGTTTTGTTTTGTTTTTTATTTTTGATTTTTTGTTGTTTTTGTATTTCGGACCAGTAGTGTCCTTTGTACTAGTTCATGCTTCTAAATATATGTTTATGTTTGCTATAAAAAAAAAAAAAAAAAAAGTAAAAATTATGCTTGAACTCTAGTAAAAATCTTAATAATTTTACTCCAAAAACATCGACGCATGGTTGCAAATACCTAGTCATATGAAGAAGCTCTTGGAGTTATTAAGAATGAGTTTGACAAGGTATTTTGCCTAACATGGCTCAAATGAATAGCTCTGTTTCTTTGTCCTTTCTGAACTTCCTCCCACAGGCCGGTTTCAATGCGAAGCAACCAAACCTCCAAATTTCATCAAACTTTTTTAGTGGGTTAGGTTAGCGCGAAAGGAAACGTTTATCCTCTGGAAAGACAACATAAGTAATTTGTTATTGTTGGGCTGTATTTGCACTTTGTAGTAAGACCTCTTCATGAAGTTCTACTTTTGCCAGAAAAATAAATAGTACCATCATCACAAAGAACCGTAAAATGCCAAATTATCTTTTGCATTGAAAAGGAGTTCAACATTTGACAAGTAACAGAAAATGGAAAGATCACCGCAAACCATAAGTGTAGCAAGAATAAAAATTAAAACATTCTACACAGCATAAGACCTGAATTGCAAATTCAACCGGTATATCAAAGTTTCCGATATGGCATTGCTGGAACTCCGTTATCTTCAGTTTGCTATGTAGCCCTTGGTTCTGATAGATGGAAGACTTAACCCGTCCAGTCTATGATTGAGAAAACCATGTCGGGAAGCACAAAGTGAATGAGCAGATTGCAGTTGACGCATTAAAAGGGCTAGCGGCTGCCCCCACTTTCTATGCTCTCCCGGTCATATGACAAATACTGGTGCAGATTACTCAACCCTTCCCACCCTGAAAATGGACGATCAAACACACACTTGTAAGCAAATCACGATTTCGTATGGTAACCTAAGAAAATGCTTGCGTTGCCATATTTCTCCACATCTGAATTGGATTACAAATACCCATAAACATTTCATACATCAATAAAAAAATCAGGGTGCTTCATGCCGTCTAAGCAAATGACTTCGTCTGTTCAACAGTTGATTGACCAAAATTCAGCAAAAAAACGATCTCCTAGAAATTAAGGTTATCGCTGTATCTAATGGCCCACAGCATATCCTCAAGGAAAATAACCATAAAGCAGAATGTCTTGAACTTCTCTTTTCCATTTGTCATGGTCATAATATAACATAGAAGAAGGGCCCACTCCTAAAACCATGGGCACTTTCGACCATTTGCCAAAAGCTTCCATGGCAATGGGGCTGGCGCCTGGCTACCCTTTTGGATATTGACAAGATTCAGTATCAAGGTTCTTTTTCTGCTATCCACAATCCCCTTTTCTCTTTATGTAATGGCAATCATACCTTATGTGGTGGTGTTCCTGGTCTTGATTTGTTGATGCCAAATCCTTTCCCTTTCTTCTCTGAGGATTTAAGAATCTGAAAGGAGCATGTAAGGGAATCATCTACACTCATCATTGCACCAGCGTTATCAAACTCGCCACAGTAATTGGGTGCTGAGAATATAGTCACAAGCTGCCGCTTGGCAAAAAACTCGTATCCATCTTCCACAACCTGAGAATCATTTGCAAACATGAAAATCACAATGATCAACTTCCATGAGAATAAATTGAGAAAACAGAAAAGGAAAACCACAACCACTAAATTATGGAGCAAACACCCTCCCAACTCCTTTCATCCCATTGCCCTTGCCCCTTTAAAGGCAGCAACAACTGAAGCAAATCCAGCTTTTGCAGTAGGGGCAGATGTGTGTTCGTTGGTGTTCTCCTTTTCTTTTTTGCTCCAGGCTTCTGAAGATTCGTTCCTCACACTTGCCCAGTTGAAATTGTTTTCCTTTTGTCTCTCTGGGGAACATTACCTATTCATCAGTGGTGCCCAAACCTCAGTGTTTGACATTCACTGTGATAAACTTAAGGGAGAAGTTTTAGATTCAGGATGAGAGACAAAAATATCAATTGTAATCCATCAGCCCCAGGTCTACCACATTATATGCATCACATCATGCCAAGTTTCGAACTGGATACGCATTCGAAGAAAAAAAAAACACAACCATGACAGTTCACACACAAGAAACAAGATTTGACTACACAGTTCACCTGGTGAGCTCGGCAGATGAGATCGAGATCATGCTTCTTAAGGAACTCGGAAACCTTATCAGCTCCAAATGTATAAGAGACACCCCTGTCATTCTCACCCCATCCTTCAATATCTTTATCAGGATCAGCCCATAGTAGATCACAGATAAGGCCCTGATCTGGTACATCCACAGGACGGGCTATATTACTGATTTGATCAAGGTTATTTAAGTCAGGTGATAATCCCCCATGCATGCAGAGAATTTTCTCATCGATAAGTGCAGCAACAGGCAGGCAGTTAAAGCAATCAGTAAACGTCTTCCAAAGGCGGACATTAAATCTCCTCTTGCACTCATCATAAAACCCATATATTCGGTTAATGGAAGCACATTCATGGTTGCCCCTGAGAAGAAAAAAGTTCTCCTTGTATTTTATCTTGTATGCAAGGAGAAGGCATATCGTTTCTATACTCTGCTTACCACGGTCAACATAGTCCCCAAGAAATAAATAATTTGCCACAGGTGGATAGCCCCCATACTCGAACAGCCGCAGAAGATCAGAGAACTGGCCATGAATATCTCCTGAACAAGTAGTACAACACCACTATCTCACAATCTAATCAAAACAACAAAACTGAGGGATATACGAAAGAAAATCTGGAATGCCTAGTCAAAAGCAAAAAGGGCAAATGCCATATGTTCCATAAACGCTCATAGTTTGATGAACCCGGAAATAAGTTTCTCCAGATAGGAGAAGAGACAATAAATGGAAAACCATTCCTTCATATTTTCTCAATAGAAAAGGAAAATCAAATTAAAAATTCAAATGGATGCACCAGTAAAACATGAACATATGAAGGGTTTTTTTTTTTTTTTTGATACATATGAAGTAATCATAATAATGAACCAAACTTGGGAAACAGTTCACTCAATGCATTCATGGTTTAGAAACAGCAGCTCAGACTCGCATAAGGTTGTTAAACCCGCAGATCTAGTCTTGTCAGTTCATTGATTCACAACTCACAAGCCTAAAGAAGATCCAAAACTTAATCGATGACTCATCGACTATTAAAGACCAAATTAATGGCTAAAACCAAATAATGGCCGAGAACAAGGTCAACGCCAAGAGATGGTAACCGTATGGGGCAGAGGATGAAAAGCTTTATTGATTGTGCAACTAAGTACAAGTAAGTTTCACCTTAACACCCTTCCTATCATATATCACCTTGCCAAAAGAATAAAAATCATAATAGTGGAAAATGTACACACTCAATACTTATGTCCACCGTTAACGCTGTTTTTTTTTTTCCTTTCTGTTTGTTTCTTGTTTTACAAGGAAGACGAAACTACTAGAACACGAGCAAGTCAGACCTAACCAAAACTCATTTTGAGCAATTTAGTGCATACATTTGAATTTAGCATATATAAGATAAAGGGGCGAAGCGAGAACGTGATGGCAGTGGGGTCAATTACTAAAGCATAATAATACGAAAACAAAAAAACACCGAACTAAGAATTAAAAGGAGTTAAGTAGATATCAATTAGTAACATATAACTTCAATTGATTTCCCAAAAGCTACACTGAATGACTGAAATGCCAAACAAAAAATAGGTAAGTAGATATAACTTCTTAACTTATAATGACATTCAAAACCGACCAAGTGACCACAAAAAGATACACTTAAATGCCAAACAAATTAGTAACCGTGAAATACCATATACATTGGGCAAATATGCAAAATTCTGAAACTAAACCTAAGCTATGGGAAAATGCCACCTTAGTAGGGTCAAGTGACCCCACTAGACCCCCTCTCCCTCCGCCGATGATAAGATAAGTTCCAACTTCCATGTGATCAAGAATTGCTCAAAAATTCAATTTCCACATTAATAAACCACAAACACCCAATTAATTACTGCTCAAATTCCAAGTTCCAAGTTAACCAAACACGAACACGTACTTATGTTCACCAATAAGAATGTTTTCCCTGATTTTTTTTCCTTTTTGTTTTGTTGTTGGTATATAAGGAAGACAAAACTAGTTTAACTCGAACAACTCAGACCTAGCCAAAATTCATTTCGAACAATTTAGTGCATACATTTGAATTTAGCACATGAGCAGATAAGATAAGTACCAAGTGATCAATACAACTCATAAACCCACACGCAAACACCCAATCAATAACTGCTCAAAATCAACTTCCAGAATAATAAACCACGAACACCCAATTAGTAACTGCTCAAAATTCCGACTCCCGAATTAATAAAACACGAACGGGTGCTTATTCAATCAAAATCAATACACAACGATTCTACTACGTTATTTTATTTACCGCAAATCTTGATAGGAGCTTCAAGTTCAAGAAGATTAGGCTGGCTTAGAAATATCTCCTTGGACGCCACACACAGCTGCCGTATCTCCGCCTCCGTCAGCTGCACCTGCTTCGGCACGCGCCCGTTCTTCGCATCGAGTAGCCGATTAATAATATCATCCAGCAACGCCTCGTCCATCGCAAACTGAAACCCTAGCTTCTCTCTCTCTCTCTCTCTAGACACAAAACAGCACTAACGGGGAATAATAAGCTTTTCTAAAGCAACGTGCACCGAGAAAGAAAGAAAAAAAGATCAGAGCCAATGAATGGTTGAAAACCAATACATCACTGAAGCGTCATTTTCGTAGTCGCTGGGTGAGAAATGACAGGGATCAAGCTAAAAGGGAGCGTTGAAATGGGTTATGGTTCAGGCGAAGGAGGAGGAGTAACGGAGTTTGGTCAATGGATGATTCTATGGGTGAGCGGCCGCCGCCGTCGTATACCACTGCCACTTTCTCTCTCTCTCAGTACGTAATTGATTGGACGGCTGGAGGGGACGTGGATATAAACAGTAGCCCTAAATAGTTGCCTATGCTTAGAATTAAGGAGGTCAACCGTCTCGAGCGAGTTCTGGTGGCGTAATTTTGAAGCGGGGCTCGAATGGGAATATGGGATGATACTCCGTCAATAATGGGCTCGGTTTGGTTTGGTTTGGTTTGGTTTGGCTCGGATAAAAAATAAAGCCAAAATTGAAAGATGGACCTACAACCGAAACCAAAATTAAAATAACTGGTTTTACTGAAATCACAACAAAAACTAAGGTTACGAGTTTGGTATGACACCGACTGTCAACGTTTTTAAAAGAGTTACGAGTTTGGGTTATGGTTCAGGCGAGAGTTGTTAGCCCCGCCCCCCGACACCGGCCCCACCCCACTTTCCCTTAATACCCCCCTCACACCAGCCCACACCCTTTTTTCGGCTTTAGTTTACTCAAATTATATTTGCAAGTAAATTATTTTTTTACATTGACATTTAAATTTGACTTTATATTTTAATTAGTGAATTAATTTGTCTTAACAATGAATAATAAAAAAAAACTAAAACAAAGAAACACAAACTGAGTTGGGACTTTGAAATTGATTTATACAGAATTTTCGTACAATGGACGGAGCTCATCAATGCCGGCACACATATCAATGGGTTATCTAGAAATATTGTTTTAGTTTTCTCAAAGGAAATAGAAATAACAAACTTGGATCCACCAGACTACTGTAACCTACGTACTGTTGGATGGACCTCCAACCTTTGGAAGTGATTTATTCCATTTAACAAAGTATAAACACCAACCTTTGGAAGAAGTGATGATCAAACATGGCACAGAATTTGACAGAGCTCATCAATGCTGACACACATATCAATGGGTGGCACACATATCAATGGGTTATCTTGCTGGCACACATATCAATGGCACTATTTTCAATTTTTTGGTGCTTTGATACCCGTGGGTTATCCTCCTTTGCAATGTATTTATTTCGGGTACATTTTAGACTGTCGAAACGGTCGATGTTGTCCGATCGGATCCCAGAATGTGTCATTTTTCATGTAGTATCGCGTATTTTACAATACAAGGTTGCCGGAGCGGCGGGGCAAAATGGGGTATCAACAATAATTTTAAAAAAATTTGAATTAAATAATGAAATGAATTAATTTAAAGAAATGAATTAAAGAAATGAATTAATATAAATAACATAAATAAAGTAATTAAAGGAGGGGAGGAGGGGTAAAAGAGATAACTAAATAATTAAATAAAAGAAATGAAATTAAATAATTAAATAAAATTAATATAAAGAAATGAATTAAATAAAAGCAATGAAATTGAATAATTAAATAAAATTAATATAAAGAAATGAAATGAAATAATTAAATGATTTATATAAAGAAATAAATTAATATAGTAAATAATATAAATAATTAAAAGAGGGGTGTAGACACTAAAATTTTGACGCGATTTAATCGCTGTCCAAATTAATTAAGATAAATAAAAATTGTCTGGATTAATTAAAGTCAAAGATGGTCAAAGCCTTCAAATATATTTGGGCCCGCCAAAATTATGGGCTCAATCCATTTGAGATAATTAAAAGAGCATGCCAAAATGAAATGAGTGGGCTAATTTAAATTAGTCAAATGGGCTCACGAAAAAAGGGCTCAATCATGGACAGGACCAAAAGAAGATGGACCGACTTAGCCTTTGAAATGAGTCATAAATCTGGGCCAACCCAAAGATACAGGCCCAAACTTATCACCCCTCTCCTTTGCCTATAAATAAAGGCTCATATGAAGGAGAAGAGACCTTTTTGGCTGGCATTCTACAAGAGCTCTCAAGCACTCTCAAGAATCCAAGCATTCATAAGTCATTCTCTCTCAAAGTTCTTCCCCAAAAATCCCACACTCAACAACTTGCAAAGGATCATCAAGCACTCAAACTACGTGCCGATTTCTTCACAAGTTTCTACCTAAAATCACTCAACAAACCAAAACTCTTGAAGATTTTCAAAGATCAATCTCTTTTGAAGGATTTCTTTGGAGTTCTTTCAAGTTTAAACCATTGTTCAAGCTTTGTTCTTGATTCATTCAACTCAAGATTCAAAGAAAGTTCTTGTTTTTGCGATTCAACAACAAGCATTCGAGCCGCGTTGGAAAGCCATCAATTTCGGAGATCGAATCGAGAGGATTTTGTTCTTTTCTTTGTTGAAAGAGCATTTATTAGAGAATTGTACCCCGCATTCAATTCAAATCAATAATATTATTATTTTGTGCATCCTTTTCTTGTTCTTTATTGTAGGACACGAATTTGTGTGTTACAAATTTGGCACGCCAAAGGGGAGTGGGACCTCTCTACCTCTCATCTCTTTCTCCAAAGTCAAGTTCACACAAATGGCGCCGAAGAAGATTGCACCGCCGATCGCGATCAAAGAAGGCTAACAAGAACGTCATGTACAAACAAAGAAGCAAGTACCTCTCTATAGCCCGTTGACGCGCGCAGCAAGGCAAAGACAACAACCATTCCAAAGCAAGTAAAGGAGTTACGCCAACTTGATCAAGGCAAGCACCGACCGACCGTCGCCACGCGTCCGTCCGACGAAAAAAGGTGAAGAGGGCTCCCCAAAAGCTTCCATCTAATGCTGAAAATTGCGTCTCGGGAAGTTTGTCACCCCGCCCAATCTCGCTCAATTTCCGATGCAAATTCTAGCACAGTTCGCTTTTCGGATCCTCGCCTTCCTCGCCGGCGTTCGTTCAGAATCGCCAAGTCGTCGAGAATCATCTTACCCCGTGGCTATGCAAGCCATGACCACCGGTGCGGCACGGTGGAAGAACAACTTCGCTACAATGGCACGCGCCATTGAAAAGCTCACCAAAAGCGTGGAAGAAAAGGATCTCAGTTGCGGGCCGCTTATGAACAAACTAGAAGCCCAAAATGTGGGAGATACTAGCCAAGACGCTTCACATCCACCGGGCTTCACACCGCAAGGAGTCATAATTGGCGATCAAAATGGAAAACTCATAATGAGCAATCAAGGCATAAAGCTCAAGCAGCAAGTTGACACAAATCATGTCTCTTCGTCAAATCCAGGAGGTGGTGCTAAGTTCAAACATGCAACTTTTGCAGAACTAGGGATTGGAGAGAGTGCCCAACCCACCTCTATCGCTTCATTGTCTGTCCAACAACTCCAAGACATGATAGCAAGTACGATCCGAGCACAATACGGTGGGCCCCCACAGAATGCGTTTACATACTCCAAACCATACACAAAGCGCATCGATTGCTTTAGGATGCCTGTGGGTTACCAACCCCCGAAATTTCAACAGTTTGATGGGAAGGGAAACCCAAAGCAACACATTGCCCACTTCGTCGAAACATGCAACAACGCTGGGACGGAAGGGGATCTACTCATCAAACAGTTTGTTCGTTCTCTCAAGGGAAACGCTTTTGAATGGTACACAGACCTAGAGCCAGAATCAATAGATAGTTGGGAGCAGATGGAGCGCGAGTTTCTGAACCGTTTCTATAGCACCCGCCGCACTGTAAGCATGACGGAGTTAACGAATACTAGGCAATGGAAAGACGAGCCTGTGGTCGACTACATCAACCGTTGGAGGGCCATAAGCCTAGACTGTAAGGATCGACTATCTGAACTCTCCGCCGTCGAGATGTGCATGACTGGCATGCATTGGGGACTCCTTTATATTCTTCAAGGGATAAAGCCAAAGACCTTCGAAGAATTGGCCACACGTGCGCATGACATGGAAATCAGCATTGCCAACCACGGTGGAAAGAATCCCCCAATTTTGGAGAAGCTAAGTGACAAGA